>BSBK01008109.1:965000-1122500 GCA_027943335.1 Chamaecyparis obtusa
CAATGTTGAGATTGTTGAGTTGTTGGTATTATTATCATTAGTGCCAAAACCCTTGTACTGATTGGTTTTCAATTGGTTCTGCTCTAGTAATATGAAGATCAAATCTATTCTATGTGACTTATTTTGGTAAAGGTTTGTGTGGATGGATATCCATGTTTTAGTTATGATAATACAACTTTTTTGGTACATGCATGGTGTTGAGTAATTGTAAAAGTATAAGGTTTTGGATAGATATAATTGGTTTTTTTGCCTTAGATATCCACCAAGTATCTTTTCTACCTAGACTTCCATTCAATTTATTTCTATTTTTTGGTATGACATTTGTATTTTGTTTTGTATGGGTCCTATCTGGTTCTATCTAGTAGTTAGTTCATATTTTTTTTAGATCAAGACATGGTCTTGGTTGTGGCATTCCCTTCAGCCCCAAAATATACTTATCTTTTGATGTATGTGACAAGTAAAGTTCTTATTTATATGTTACATATCTTTAGGTCCCAAGGTAATGTGGCATGAAGTTCTCATATTTGTGACCTATCTTTTAGGTTTAGCGTTACTGTGTTGAATTGCATTAAAATATATTTTTATAATTGAAGCCAACCTATTTAGGTGCTAGGTTGGTCACATGTTTTTTTCATCATCATCATCATTCATATGAGAGTGAGAATATGTTGAATTTGGTATGATGTGAGCATGATTATGTACTTCATGATGAATTATGTGAGCACAAATAAGATGTATGAAGGGTTATTCCAAAATTAGAAAGAAGGCTTGAATTCAGCTTTGCAGAAGGTTGGTGTGTATTGGTAGAAAATCTCTAATTGGATCTATTACAATTAGTGGTTGTTGTGCTAGTAGCTAGAAATAATTCATGCATATATACAAATGAAATTTATCAATTCATATTTTTTCTATAAGATGGGTGCCAACAAGAAGCTGAGTCCACTTTTTTGGCCAAAAAGATTTCCTATTTTTTCAAATTCATCATGTTTGACTTAAATATTTGAAGCACTTCGAGATTGAATCTAAAAAAGGGTTAGCAATAGAAATTGTATTACTCAAAGTCTACTTTCCAAACAGGTAATTTATTTGAACACCTAAATAATACAATTTCATTTTCAATAGGCATTACTAAAAACAATATTTTAAAAGTCACTTTTCTAGGACCATACTATGCCCATGTATGAAAAGAATAATTTGATCCAAATCATTTACTATTTCTTTGAATCCTTTTGGGACTATTGTCAATCAGGATTGCACCCTTAGAAAATATAAAATTGACTATCATTTTAAACATGGAAGCACTCTCAAATGTGGGTGATACATGATGAGAGTGAATCTCTAGGTTAAATGTCAGTTCCTTATTGGTACTCACCTAAAACTAAACAATGGAAGGAAAATGGATAGATAAGTAATGCTTGTAAAATGAAATTCTAAAACTTAATGGGCAATGCACCAAAAGGATAACAAGACATGCTGCTAGAAAAATCACAAAATTACCCTCAAAAGACATTGATAAACATCACAATCTCATTTAGACACACTATGCAAAATAGATTGTTATGAAAGATCTTGGTATCTTTATGTCTTAAAAGGAAAAGCACTAGTGTTTTTTTTCAATTTCCAATAGTAGATAAGAGGACACAATCATAGACATGCACTTTAGTATGCCAAATTCTACATTCAATACTTAAAAGAGCTTGATAAAATAAAGTTAAGACACAATATTTAATCAATTTACTGACAACCAATACTTAACACACACACAAAAATTGAGAAGGAAACGGTGTCTCTACTCAATAATCATGGAAGATATGCTACAATATGTAAGTTCCCAATACAATTAATACCAAAAAAATTAGAGTGCAAAATAATGGCAAATAAAGAGAACCCCTAAAAATGAGGTAAAAAATAAAGATATAGATTCCAAACCCTACAAGAGTCAAGAAAATGAGAAAAACAAGGAGAAAGAGGGGTCAAATTGCCAGAAACATGAACTAGTTGACCACCTAAAAACTCTCCAAAACTCATAATATATCCATGTGGCACTCCAAACTAATGCAAAACTATGAAAAACTAACTCAAGAGTCTCCACTGTGCATGAAAATATCCATGGGTCGGTCGGATGTGAATGAAAATCCCTCAAGGATAGGGACAGAACTACTAGAAACACGTAGTGAACTATCTCAAAAACCCTCCAAACTATCATGTAGCCCACCCATGACTCTATACTAATGATAACTACTAATAAAGCTCCTCAGATGATCCTTAAATCATGCAAGAAAATAAAATCCACTAACCAAAATTATAACTCTAAGTTTGAAACAACAACCCTCCCTATACAAACAAATCTTCTCCAACCCCAACACTAACTCCATCTTATCAAGGCCAATACTGCATAACCTCATTTTACTATATTGCATTCAAATTTAATTTTTATTGAACTATTTTATATTTGACCAATTAATAAACATTAATTACATTATAACCTCTATGCAATAGTAAAAGGAAAAAAAATAATAATATATGTTAATTTTTAATTTATCTTGATTAAGTAAAGCTAAAATATTACTTAACATATATTTATTGTTAACAATATTTATTAAGTAATATTCTATTGTTACTTAATAAATATATATGTTATAATAACACAATCTATTATTTATTTTCTAAGGCATATATATGTAATACCCCACGGGGTATTCATTTTAATATTCCCACTAATATAAGGTAAAAACCTTCAATGGTGTCATGCAAGGAATATTAGAGTTAAAGAACCCTAAATAATAAAATACTTTACCATTTTCATTTTATCCTTCATTGTGGCCACTAACCTAGGGAAAATGTTGCTAGGGTTTAGCACTTCTTATGGAGATCTCAAAGTTTTTATCAATTCTCATGCAGATTTTGGCTAAAATCAACAGATATGCTCTAACTGTGACATTATCCTCTGCAAGGAACTACTTTTTTATAAGCTTTGTCTCTATTGAAGAAATAAAAATGGAAGACATTGTGTTTCTTTATGATTTGCTCTTTATCCATTCTTCTTGAGGGCTTTCAAAAACAATGAAAAAACTTCATATATCTATGTTTTTATTCATAATTTTCACTTTTTTTCACTTCATGGCACTCATCATATTATATTTTTGGGTACAACTTATATTATTGTTGGAGGTGGATAATCTAGAAACCCATGTACATTTTTTACTTTCTACGCCTTTTTACACCTTTGTTCTAGGTCGTGGCTTTGTCTTTACTATTTCGCATACATTTAAATCTTATGGTGTTATAATATATGAGGAAGTGCTTGCATTGGTTGTCATTGATGTCAAAACCTTCATACCAACAATCTAGATATTTTAGTTGGTGTTTGACTTATCCTATTAGTTTTCAATGGTGTAACAAGATCTTTTGGTTATTTGTAGGGAAGATTCAAAATAATGAAGACATACCATGTTCCATGGTGTGTCAAGTTATTTTGAGATGGATCTTGTATTGAGTATTCAAATCAATACCCTATCGGTGATAATGGCCATTTTGTTCATCCATCTTTTGGACTTGATTTTGGTATTCAAATGGCTTCAATAAATGCAATGTTTATTGTAATATCCTAAGTTCAGCCTATCTATGGATCATATTATACTGTGTTATGTTCTCGTATGTATGTCTTAGATTTAGAACCGATTCTATGAAGAAAATGTAATTGTGCATAATGTATGTTGTATTGGTGATATCACATGTTTGGTGTAAAGCCAACATATGTAAGATCAGATACTGGTATAAATAAAGAACCTTTTTGCATTCGGTAGTAAGAAACAAAGTAATGGTAATAGTATGACATATGGCTTGTGTGGATGATATGTGAAGTGGTTGCAAATCCATTTATTGGAGATCTGTGTTTTTGCATAGTAAACTTTTGATCTTAGTGGTCGATTTTATCTCTTTTCATATTTTATGTTAGTGAGCCCTTGTGTATTGGCAATGGGCCTTTATATCTATAGTGAGTAGTCCCAATAGTGAAAAAAAGGGTACGCACTTTTTGAATTTATATTTTATAGGCTTTGGATTTGACACCTTTGATTATCTGTACATAAATGCAGTTGTTAGCAATATTTTATGGAAATTTTAACACCAATCTAATATAAAGACCCTTATTAATAACCTAAAAGACTAAAAGAAACTGAGAAAATAAGGAAGACCAAAAATAAAACCAAGTTTTTGATTTTTTTTTGGTGTTTTGGGACTTCCCAATTTGATGAAGATTGTGCAATGCAAAAGACCAAAAATGTGAAAATTGGGTCCAAAAGCATGAAAGTGTGATTTTGAGGGTTTTTGATGATGCGGGTTGTTAGTGTGAAAGTCATTTGGGAGTGTGCAAGCACAAAAGTACAAGGGTGCAAAAACATGGAGCAATTAGATCTTGAGGTTTTTGGATTGGAGGAGTTTCTTTGTGCAAAAAAACTAGAGGAGTGGGAAAACCTGAAAGTGTCGAGGCATCATGGAAAAAATTGAAGTTTAAAATTTTGTACCCGCACGGTGCAAAGGCTTTTGCAGACTGTGAAGAGCCAAAATGCCAAATTTGTCTGGGATAGCCATTTTCTTTCCTTAGCTTGGTTTTTTTATTTTAGTTCGTTGTTGTTTTTTTGTGAATGAATAAATTCAAACTGTGAAACTCTGAACTTTTACAATGATGGACTAGAACCCTACTCCTAGGGTTTTGAACTACGACTTGAAAACTAAGAAATCTAACAAAAACCTAACTAAAATCTAAAAACCCTTAAGCAAAAACAAAAGGAAAACTAACAAATAATGAGCTAAAACATGAAAACCTACCTTGAAACATGAAGAAAAGAACAAAATTATACAAATAGAGAGAGAAAAAATGCACAAGGAAAAGTTGATTGCTAGAGCGATCTTCAAAGACTTCAATTGTAGAATGACCCAAAAGAGACTCCTAGAGGCAATTTATAGCCAAAGATCTTGATGACATCTACAGTCATTAATGTGGGATTTCATACCTTCACAGTCCAAAAAAAAATTAAATTGTGAAATATCAAAAATCCGCACTTCCTACATGCTTTCATAGTTCATCAGAGCGTCAAGATTTCATAGTTGTGGAGGTTGACATACCTCCAATAGTGCGAAAGTGTGAAAAAAAACCTCAAACTAACTAGAATCCAGCAAGGAACAAAAGGGTACCAAAATCTAAGACTCAAAAGGACAAATAGAACCTAAAAGGACACTAGGAAAGATACTTAACTATCGATACCTGTTTCAATGGTCATAATCTAACTCACAAAGTATTTATCCAAGTGTAACTAAAGACTCTGCAAGGTAAAAAAAGCTTTAAAAAATGGGGTCCCCATTAGGCTAAGTGGGCAGAAGAAAATGGGGTGTGTGTTGTGGAACCACAACATAGATAGATAGAGATCAAATAGAAACTTGAAATGCATAAAAAATTGAAACTACATTGTAGCACTAACCTAGGATTTTAATTTGAACTTTTTTTGGAGGGTATAGATCGCCTTATACCCAAGCATAGGTTTCCTAGTCATCCTATACCCTACACTTTTTCTTAACATCATCCATTAGATCATGTACTTTCTATATTTATCACAAAAACTTCGTCACTTATTCTTGTAAATAGAAATATAGGAAATTATTATGTTGAAAAGGTTTTACTGTGGTCAACCCCCTATTTAGGAATCAACCTTGAAATTGAAATAAAATTGCATAAAAGAGTGATGGAACTGAAAACGTAAATATTAGATCTAACTTGTAAATGTATATACCTTCGTGAATGGATATTGAGATTGCACATATTCATGAAGATGTTTGGATGTCTCTTGATAGTATTTGTTGAGCCTTTGAAAGTAGGAAGGAATCAAGGATACCTTTCACAAATGCATGGATTTATGAATTCTACTCCAATATCTTCAATGTCGATATGCTTGATAACTCTTGTCTAGAAGAAAATATGAATGAAATGCATGCAGATAGAAAAAAGGACCATCTTTCTTGATTAAGAAATCATCTACTTGGCCATCATGGGAGAGATGATTTCTACAATAGAGAATATTTTCCTTCAAAATTTCGTAGGATGCTAGAAGAATGCTTGTAAACTTGATCTTGAACACTTTAATGCAAAATTGTAGGAGAGCACTTGAAATATTGATCATGGCCCTTTACCAAAATGAGGATTTAGATATACCACTTATATACAGGTCTCACAAAATTTCAAGGATTAAAACTAACACACATTGACTAAAAATCTAGAATTCCTTCCAAAATATTGTAATAGCCCACCCATTCAAATTTGGGCCCAAATGTCAAGGTATAGGTCTCTTAGGCATCCTATACCTAGGTAATGGGACCAAATTTTAAGGGGGGTCAAGAATAAAGAGCAGATGTTGGAAGAAAATAAACCAAGTTGTTAGATCAAGAATATTGGACATAAAATCTTAAAATTGACAAAATAGCTCTCCTTTTAGAGCATCTAATTATAGGTGCTAGTTTTTAAGTATGGTACACCAATAAATTTCCTCCCACTTTAGAATTTCCTTCCATTCTTCCCTTAAGACTTCCTCCTCCATATGAGTGGACTTAGAATAAACCACATTAGCCATCCAATCTTGAATTTCTATCAACTTAGAATTGATTTCTTTTTTTTAAAGATAAATTACCAAAGGTAAACGTAATCCATCCTTTGACATGTTTCCTAATAATATCAATTTTTTGAGCCATAGAAATCATAGGAGTCCCCTAAAGAGGAATGTTATAGAAATTTTGAATAGAATAGATTTGAATTTTGAATGCATAGTCTACATAATCTTATACCAAAATGGAAAATGACCCTTCACTTTCCTTCTAGTCCATTCAAGGAGAATAATATCATGATTCAAAACCACTTTAGGAAGGTCTCTAAGGATAGTATTAAACCTATTATCTCAGCTATTAGAGACCAAAGACCTATCCAATTTAACTTGGATGAGGTGCTCCCCCTCCCCGTGGTTGGAGCAATTAAAAGGTTGACCCATCAAGTCAATATCAACACTTGTTAGAGTAATCAACTAGCCCTCCCATTTTCTCTAAAGGAAATAGAGGAGAATTTAAATCTCTAGCAACCATCTAAGGAGAATCGTGATCATTTAGGATCATTGAGGATATCTCCTTCCAAAAATCCTTTCATCACAAGTGGGATTTGGGGTTATAAATATTAACAAGGCACCAAGAGTCATATAAAGAACTAAATTTAACAGTCAAGAAACTAGTTGGTGAAGAAATAAGGACCACACCACTACCCCCCACCTATCACTTTAACTTCATAGGACCTCACATGGAAGAAAATCCCCTAGGGGCTCCAATGACATTACTTATGATAAAACTAGAGCTGGAACATATATACTTAGAAAGAAGCAACAAAATCTCAATTTTCTTTTCAAAAAATATAGTTCCTTGGAGCATATTGCTTCTAAGAACTATTTAAACCCCTAATATTTAAAGAGAGAATCTTCATTTTTTCATTTTATTTGTTTAATCTAGGATCCTCAACCTTCCTTTGGAAACTTCCTTTCCAATTTCCTTGTTCCTAGGTATGTTATGGTCCATATAATAGCTTGCATTTCGTGGTAAGAATTATTTTTAAGAAAGTGACTTATGTGCTATCATTTAAGAAGTGTATACTCTCAAATAAACAAAGATCATAAAAAGATATATAAATTATTCTTCTCAATATGTCAAAAGAGAAAATATTTGATGTGGAGCTTCTACCATGAATAATGTGTTTACATTATGTGTCTTATATTTCAATAATTTAAGTACTTTATTTCTAATAAGATTAATTGGTTCAATTTTTTGGTTGGCTGCTAGCAATAAAGGGGATGATCTTTTTTTCTAGGTCATTTCAAGTCTAGGTCTACAAAATATCAAGTAGAAGAATTTTATTGTTCCCAAAAAGATCTAAAACAATAAAAAAATAAGAAAATGTATCATTTGCAAAGATGTTAATGCATTTGAAATATTTTTATGCCATCAAATTATTTTAAAATAAATATTTTATTGACATCTAAATTCTATAGATAAATGATCTATCATTCCATTTTAACCTAAATAATTTTTTAGGCTACAAACCAAATACCAACTTGCAAGAAGATGATCATCATTCAAAAAAATGGTACAATAATGAATTTAGTTTTTAACTGTTATATGAGTTAGCCCTAATTAAATTGAATTTTGTGGTTGAGGCATGCTAATTTGATTTAAAATCTAATGAAAACTAATAAGGAAGGAAAAAATGATGTGTAATAGAGGAGTAGTAGTTCAAGTACAGCCAAAGAAAATTCCCACAAATTATATAATGACTAAGAGAGAGTAGCATGAATTCAAACTTCTATGAAAATGGAGTATCTAGAGATAGAGGATGACAACCACATTTTTTGGTGTTTGGAAACATTTTAGGTGTTTAATTTGTAATATAAACTCTATAGTGATATAGATATATGATAGAAACATAGTTCATCATTGTAAAGAAAAGACTCATGAGATACAAAACAAAGGTAACATACATATATCTTGAAATATTTTAATTAGAAAGAACAATTGAAATAGAAACATTGTCGTTATCTATAGTAGTTTAGAAGAATTTTGAAAGAGAAGCTAATAAAGATATTTGTTGCATATTGTATCCCTAAGTAAAAAATAATTTATATTGTCTATTGTATTTCTAAGGGAAGAATACTTTAGATTAGAAAACAATCTTATTTTAGGTGCATAAATTGCTGCAATAGTATTCTAAACATGGTTTGCTATGATAGCTAGATTTTTATCATTAAGAGATATTACTTTAATCTCATCTACGACACTTTTAAATCATACTATTGATAAGTTACTTCTAAAACATAAGGAGATAAGGATGCAAATTCATGAATTGTTAGAAACAAGTGTTTTAATGAGATGGATACAAGAAGTTGAGTACCACTTTTGGGTAAAAAGTGGAAGTGTTTTCGCCATCTTTCAATTTTTTTATGAATTGATGTCCAAAATTGAGGAACTTAAAGATTGAATCCAAAAAAACTTCAATGATAATAAATGTAGTTCTCAGAGTCTACTTTTCAAATATGTATTTTATTTCAATACCTAGATGCTAGAAATGGCTTTATAGCAGGCATGTATAAAACTATTGTTTCAAAATGACCACCATAGTACACACGTACATATGACCACCATATTTTTAGCTTAATAAGATATTTTTTGTAAATCCTTTTAGGGAAGAAAATGTAACACAAAATATTGATGAGTATATTTTTTATTATTTTTATTGAATATTTTTTTATTAATTTTTTATTGACTATAAAGTCTTTCAAAAACTTTTGGTGTACAACCACCATAAATTGACCAAAATGTATCAGTTTTTCAAAAAAAATTAATATTTAATATAATTGTGTCTATATTAATTTCATATAACTTGTTTATAAAAAATATAAAAACAAAAAACTTGTTAAAATTTTGGATAAGCTCGCTATTTAAAATTTGTGTAGCAATTTGATAAATAAATAATACAAAATAGTAAAATTAATCAAATCCCCCCAAAAAATACATTTTTGAATTATAAATAGGAAGAAGTCCAATGGGTTTTCAATTCCTCAAAAAATTAAAAGAGGAAGGCCTTTAAAAAATTATGGCAAGTCATAATTTCTTTGTTCCAATACCTTAACCATTAATTTGTGCATCCAAAGCATAGGCTTGTACCACCAAGCCTATCCTGGCCCAAAACCCAATGCTAAGGGTGGCTAGTGAATTCAACTTTTAAATAATGTGTACCCATTTGATAAATATAATAACTTTGTGTGTAAAACTTAGTTTTGCAGGCATAATTTTTAAAAATAATACTTATTCAAAAACACGTAAACATTTTGATAAAGATGCATGCCCATTTTGTGAAAAAAAGGGTACGCACTTTTTGAATTTTTGGATTAGGTGCTCAAGCCTAAAACATGTACCTATTTTTTCCAAAATCCATGTATGTGTTTCGAGCGGGATTCCCAAGGTTTAGAAAACTTTCCCTAAATTAGGATCCAACTTCTTGCACATACCCAATGAGAAAATTCATTCCAAGTACCTCACCCACTCTAGTCTCCCCTAAGAAGAGGGAAATGGAGATTATGTATTCACTATAGAGGAATTAACAAATAATTATGAAGTATCATTATTTGTTACCTAGAATAGATAACTTATTATATTTTATGTCAAGTTGCACATTTTTCTTCAATATTGACCTTAGTAGTGGATACATTTAGATACAAGTTCCTAAAGGTGATGAGTCGAAGACAATCCTAGAAACCAAGGATGGGATATTTGATTGTATGGTGATGCTATTTAGATTATCCAATGCACATTGAACAAAATATTAAAAAAAAGTATAGATTGGAAAATTTAATATAGTCTATTTTGATAATATCTTAGTTTTTAGCAAACCTATGGATGAGAAAGGAGAAAATTTGGGAATTTTGTCAAGCATCAAATTATCTCATATAAAGGTTATTTTTATAAACTCTTAAAACGAGTAAATTTTGTAAAAAAGAATATATTATTTTGAATAGCATTATTTTAGTAAGAGGATTAAGTATGGGTCAAGAAAAAATTTTAAGGCTATTCTTTAGTGGCCTAATCCTCAAATTATTACCGAGGTGAAGATATTCCATGTGTTGGTGAAATATTATTAGACATTCATAAGGAATTTTAGTAGACTAAGTACACCATGAATTGATTACATAAAATTAAAAGTTTATACTTAATACAAGTGTAGCTAAAGTGAGTTTTAAATAACTCAAAGGAAGGACTATTGAATTAGTTATTTTTGTTAAACTAGAATTTGAAAAACTATTCATTGTTAAGTGTGATTCTTTTCTAGTAACTATTAGAGGAGTGTTGAAACAATAGAGAAAACACATGGCTTTATTAGTCAGAAATTAAATGAAGCTAAAAAGAAGTATTCATCTTATGATAAATTAAATTACATGCTATATAACAGGATTTAAAATATTGGAATCATTATCTTCTACGTAGAAATTTTATTTTTATGACTACAAATCAAGCATGGAGACTTACATAATTTCATAATTTATCCCACAAATCATGATAAACAAGCTTTGTTGTTTCAAGTTTGTACATTTTTTATATATCGTACGAGTGGAAAAATATGTTTTTCTTAATTATTTAACTATAAGGAACCATTTATCAATAGTAACATGAGCTATGGATTACTTATATTTTTAGGAAAAGAAAGGTGTATATGTAGATGATTAATATTTTGGTGGCATTTATGTGATTGCAACAAGTATGTATCTAGTTTAATTATTTTTACTACTTGATTATTTTTTAAGGGATTTCAAATTTACATTTTATCCTTGGATCAAGGAGAGAATATCTTGTGAGAGAGGTGCACTTAAGAAAGTTGGATAGATGCTTTAAATGAGATAAGATGTTTACAGTAGATAGTGTAATTTTTTGGTGTAATATGAGGATAGATGGTGATATATTTGATTTTATTTGTATAGCGTGCCAAATGGTAGAAGGAGAATATAAACATAAGGCCTCTATATTATTAGAATCAAGGAAGCACATAACTAAGAGGGGTGTGAATCATTTGTGACCAAAAATTAAAACTTTATGCAAACTTAAACCTTTGATCTCAAATCTGAATGTAAAACATGAAAGAACTGATCCACAAAACACATAACACTAATATTTTTTTCATGGAAATCTTGTTAGGGGAAAAATTATAGTGGGATCAAATCCACTAGACGATGTACCCACGAAAAAAATTACAGTGGGATCAAATCCACTAGATGATGTACTCTGTTAGAAGCACATAAACCTTGTTAAAGGTACAAAGGGGATTGCACATGCATTTAGGCACACTACCTAGAGCTCACAACTCAAATACAACTAAGGGAAACAACCCCAAAGGTTACAATAAGGGATACAACCTTGAATAGACTAAAATCCACTATGAACAATAATCCACATATTTATGAACTAGCGGATAACATATCCAATATGCCAATACAACTCCAATGAAGTATGACAAATATTTATCTCCATTATAGATTCCACTCATATATATATATATCTTTAAATACAAAATCAAAGATATATCATGTTCTCACATAAGCACTCTCTCACACCTTCACACTTACAAGTGATTACATATTTTTATACATTTCATCAACCTTGAAAAGATAAACAAGGTTGGCACAACATAAACACCTAATTACAAAATATTTAATCATTACAACTCAAACATGCAATCGATCCAAAGTATGTCAGCTAAGACATAGAAAATATCCATAAGAACATCCTTGAATATGAAAAAGCTCCATAAATAATGCCACAATCCTTCACAACATGTTACACTAACCATGTTGACCAAGAACAACAAGAACATCAACACGCTTCCAGAAAATTCTTCAATGCACACACAAAAGTCATCATGATCCATCAACATGAATAGAAAATGATCAAAAGACATCAACATGAAACATTGAATATCTTTAGAAACACCAACAACACCTCTATCTCATAATTTATCATGATATCTACACTGTATATGAAGAACAATAAATAGTAATCATTGTCACTCTAGAAAGATAGCTTGTGATTCTCAAATCGATGAACTAATCATGTTAAGGACATAGATCAAAGTACTAAACTTTTCATAGCCTTCACATATTGAAATAATATCACACTAATCCATATTGATCAAAATACTATCACGTTCCCACTTCCTAAAGATGTTCTTGAAACAACAATATACCAGTATATGTTAAATTAATCATAACTCACATCTTATTGTGAACCTCTATAAATTGACGTAGATAAATTACATACACATGTTACAAGTAGTGTGCCCTTGGTCTCATTTATTCCATGCAGTGGTTGGTGACAAGGGTTTAACAACCTCCTATGGATTCTATAAGTCTAGTGGTTGTATCAAACATTAACAGTTCGAGCTTTTGGTGCAACGGCAATCACCCAATCAAACAATTGGTATCAGAGCTGAGGTCACAAGTTCCAACCCCATGCATGTCTTGAGGGTGGGATTGTTACAAGTAGTGCACCCTTGGTCTCATTCATTCCATGCAGCGGTTGGTGACAAGGGTTTAACAACCTCCTGTGGATTTTATAAGTCTAGTGGTTGTATCAAGCATTAATAGTTCAAGCTTTTGGTGCAATGGCAATCACCCAATCTAACAACACATATCAAGACATTTATAACTTCACAACATTAGATCTACAATACAGTAGACACACTAATCAAATCATTCAACTAAACATTTTTCAACATCTTTGTAATACTATCACAACAAAGAAATATGTTGGCATCAATGACAGCACATATCTCAAATATGTGGTAGCAATCTCTGAAGTGCACATATTTGCACTATATATATATATATATATATATATATATATATATATATATATATATATATATATATATATATATATATATATATATATATATATATATATATATATATATATATATATATATTCATTACCTATATGAAAGGAAACTTGGACTAATATTTCTATGTATTTTACCTTAAATTACAACAAATTAGGGATCTTATAAGTTTAGCATTTTTATAGTTGACATTTTTTTCTAGATGGCTCATTTCATATGTTTTGTGGATACAAGTGATGTCATCCATGTGTCATTTTTATTATTTCAAGAAGCTATGTGATTGAATAGTATTAAAATAATATAATCAATAAAAGGAACACAAAATTATTAAGCCACTTTTGGTGAGTACTACATGGATAAAATTAAATAATATGTTGCAATTGAATTGAACATACCACATCCAAATTGATAGTTAAGCTAAGGTAGTAAATATAACCCTAGGCAATCTCTTGAGATGACTAGTTGGTGATCAGCCTAAAAAATGAGACAATACAAAAATTAAAAGAATTGTAGACTTAATTTATTTTTCAATAAACTCACATATTAGCTAATAAGTTGTGGATTATATAGAGATAATATTCAATAGATACATCAATAGCTTAGACTCAAATTGCAATCGATGCATGAGAAATATATAAAGAAAGATAATGTGCATTGAAGGAGAAAAATATTTCAATAGGGAGAAAGGGTCATAGTACATCTATGCAATGAAATGTATTACAAGGTTCCTATAAAAAATTATAGGCCACAAGGATTGGTCCTTTTAAAAATATGAAAAACATAAGTGGAAATTCCTATTTATTGATTCTCCCAAGAACTTGGAAATTAGTGCTAGATATGATTTTGTTGATGTCTATTCCCATTAAACTAGAGAAAAATTATGATAAGATGGAGGATGGAAAATTAGAGAAATAAGACAATGATTGTACTAAAAATTTGTTAAAAATGAAAAGGTGGGAGGTTGAGCAAGCTGTGGAAACCAAATTAGTGGCTACTTATATCTAAATATCATATAAGTTATATTTTTCTAAATGAGAATGCTTGTACCAATTTATTTTAATTATAGGATTTTGTAGGCTAAATTTCTTGAGTACAATTGAGCAAATCCACCTTATCAATTGAAATTAGGATGTTCTATATTTTTAAAATAATAGGAGAATGATGTGGAGAATATATATTGATGAGTTCTTCTAGACTACATGCCTTATGTCCTTGTAATTTTAGGATTTTTATTGGTTCGACTATTTGGTTGGTTACACAAAAGAAACGAAACAATGAAAATATTTCCTTCTTTCTAAGGTTTGCTAATTTTCTAGCTATCAAGTAGAAAATATTTAAGATGCTTTTTTTCCCTCATTGTGTTAGGCACATGACAAATGTTCATGTTTTTAGAATCAGTGGAAGTTGGTTGATAAGAAAGTGAAAGTTTTGGCATAGGAAATTGAAAAAAAAAAAGTCACAAGAGAAAGAATAGAAGAAGGTAAAAAGGAAAAAGAGAAGAATGCTATTTAAGAGAGACTTAAAATGATCTAGTAGAATGAAATCAAAAGCTAGACCTAAAATTGAAAAACTAATATTAAGACAAGGTTGAAAGTTTTAGCATAGGAAATTGAAAAAAAAACCTTTAGAGAAAGAAGAGAAGAAGGTAAAAAGGAAAAAGAGAAGAATGCTAGTTAAGAGAGACTTAAAATGATCTAGTAGGATGAAATCAAAAGCTAGAACTAAAATTGAAAAACTAATATTAAGACAAGGTTGTCAATTCATTATATACCTACTATGTTGTTTGAAATGTATGCAATTATAGAAATAACTAACCTATATATTTCTTTCTTAATTCCATATTTATATTTTTCCTTATGATCATGAACATGAGTTGAATTGAATATAAGGTAGAGGCTTGTGCCTATACTAACTAATTTGCAAGCTAAAATTTAGACATTCCTCCTAGAATAGAATTTATTATTTCACAATGATAATTATTTTATAATTATATAAGCAACAATTAATTGTTATTCTAATATAAACTTATTAAATTAACCATAATGATTTCTTAAATATAAACTACAATGAAATAAAATAAATTGCAATTTTTTCTTGGATTATTGTGGTAAAATTTTGAATATTTAAATTTTAAAAATAATTTCATTATCTAAATTAAAGTTTAATATAACAATATAAATTAACTGATTTTGGTTGTTATACTTTGATTGGTTTATCTGACTTTCTCAAGACTTTTATTTTGTTATGGGTTTCAGACACCTTGTAAAACTTGTTTTGCTTAATCAAAACAATATAAATTAACAACCTAGTAATCAATGGAATTTTAGATTATTTTTTATTTCACTCAAAAACCATAAAACCGAATTCTAAAGACAATTTTATGACTAATTTCTTATTATTAAAGAAATACCTAACTAAATAGTTTCATGAAGTAAATTGTTGAAAGACAATAGTATGACTGATTTCATCTCGTTAATGAAATACCTTAGAACTAACTGTAAATCTAAATTATAGAACTAAAAGCAAGAATCAGTCTCGTATGAAATAGTTATTTCTTCTCCTTTTCAATAAGTGTGAAGAGATCAGTAGACAAATCCTGTCTCTTAGGACTGCTGGTGAGAGCCATAAGTTCTTCATCATAGATATCAGGTGCACCTGCTGAGCCCACATAATTCATTTCTCTCTGTCTATCAACCTGACTCCTTTCTGGATATTGTGATGCACCCTCTCTATCAATTAACTGACTTGTAAAAGCTGGGTAATCCATTCCTCTCTGTTGAAAATTAGTGAAAACTGGATAACCCATTCCTCTCTGTTGAAAATTAGTGAAAACTGGGTAATCCATTGCTCTCTGATTTCTCAAAGCTGGGTAATCCATTGCTGGAAAATCTGAATAACCCATCATTCTCCTGCTTTCAATCTGGCTTCTGAAGTCTTGCAAAGGCACATCTCCCTGTCTATCATGTGAAACAGCAGTACCACCTTCATCATACAAACGTGAAGTAGGAATAGATAAGGCTGAAGAAGAAGAAGAAGACATAAGTAAAGCTGAAGAAGAAGAAGCTGGCAAAGTAAACTGAGGTCTCAACAAGTTCTGCCTATAAGAATATGGATTCAAGTCAGCATTCTCTGAAGCAAACAATGGTATATATGTTCCAGTGATAGTGGTTGCAGGCTGAGGAGGAAAAGCAGAAAGAGGATTAGGGTTATAATCAAATAAACTTAACCTTTGTTGTCGTACTTGTGGAAACTGGGTCTGCCTCTGCTCTTGATAACCTAACTCTCTGCTGAAAGAAGGACGTGGGTAATGATAATCATAATCAAAATCAAAATCACTTCTTCCTCTGCTGGGAAATCCAGTAGGACGTGCAACATCTTCCCATCTTGTGCGTTTTGCCTCAGAGACTTGTAACTGAAGATCCTCTCTTCCTCGTTTTGGCCTCGCAGATGATGGCTCTCCAATTGCCAAGTTCATTAAGCTCTGGTCTTTGGCATATTGTTTACCACCTAACGTAAAGTGATTACTACTATTTTGAGGACAATCAAGACATCTATACCTTGCCTGTAAAACCTTTGTAGAGTTGTTGTCGAAGTATCTGAATCTTGTATTGCGTTGGCGGCACTGAGGACAGACTGGTTTGGCCCTAGAATCGCTCAAAGCTTTTCGTAGCTCTTGATATCTGGGCATCTTATTCACAGGTTGTGGAAGGCGAATCTTGAAATTCTCAGGATTCTGGGGTGACTGCTCTATTTGTGCTTCAGGAAAGTGCTCTCTTATTATCTCTAATATTACACTTTCATCCATTGTGTTGTATGGTATTTTGTAAGCAATAGTTTTCTGATGCTTACAGAAAATCTCTCAACTTCACCAGGCTCATATTAATTCTAAGTCTACAGTTTTATAAACCTTTTTAAAAATAGAGGAAAGCCGATCTAAGAAATTTCATAGGAAAACATTCATTTGTTTTTCAAAAACAGCTTAAGAAAATCAAAAAAATCAAACTATAAATTAATAGAAAAAAACTAATTGAATCTTCTTAACCAGTAAGTGGATGTTTTTTATCAAGAAAAATCAGGAAAAAAACTAAAGAATATTATGTCTTGAATTTTTAGCAATAACCTATATTCTTTGATAATCATTACAGGTCTAAAAGTATAAAGTTGCTCAAATCAGCAAAGAATATTCTAATAAAAGGATTAAAAAATAAAAAATAATGTTAATGATTTTGTGTACTTAATTATGTTATAGGGAACATCAACCCTCAAAGCAAGTTTCCAAGTCCGTACATTTGACTGGAAAATCAAACACAAACTTCAATCCTCGTGTGAAAAACTAAAGCGGACACCTAAGTAGCTTTGCAAGCTACCTTGTACATTGAAAATCTTATAGAATTATTTGAAACATAAGGTTGCTAATATATTTTCAGTGATGTAATATTTATAAATATATAGAATTAGTTTTAAATTTTATTAATGATTAATGGTATATTAGAATTTTAATATCAAGAGATTGATTTGTTATTTTGGTATTTTAAATAATAATAACAATAAAAAAGTAATTTTTTTATAATTAATAAATAAATAATTTAATGACTTGTTATTTTTATCAAAATAATAATAATAATAAATTATAAGAATTCATTAGAAGTATATAAGAATTACTTAAATATGAGGTTCTAAATTTATTTTTTTATAAGTACCAACAATTAGTTTTAAAGTTTATTAATAATCAAATATATATCAGAATTTATATTTTAAATTATATATAATAAAGATTTAATAATATTATATATCGTTAATAAGAAAAATAAAAAAGTAATGGCATTCCATACTTATTATGTTCTAGAGAACATCAATAGTAAAAGCAAATTTTCAAGTCTAGAGATTTAACCTAAAGATCAAACTCATCTAAAGTAGCAGCTTTACAAGCTACATTGCACATTAAGAAGCTTGAAAAGGCAAGTTTCCAAGTTAGAAGATTTGCCTTGAAGATAAAAACTCACGTAATCAAATCAATAAAAAAATTCATTAGAGTATCAATAAAAAAATTCACTAGAGTATCAATAAAAAAATTTAGGATTGAGGAGCAATAATATTTTTTTCATATAAGGGTTAATATATTTTAATCTAACAAAGAAATTAATTTTAAATTTTATTATATTATATATTAAGATTTTGATATGATGAAATTGATTTGTTGTTTTGATATTTTGAATGATTTATTGTATGTTTACATGAAAATATATATGTAATGGTGCAAAATATTTATCTTATATATTTATTTAGAAAAAATGGATTTATTTAATATTTTTTTGGTAAAAGTCTATGTACAATTTTATTTTAGTATAATTTTGATTTACACATTCTAATTATCTAGATTGTATCATTAGTATTTATGAATGTAAAATTAACTTTAATATTAATTTTATACATGTGAATGTCAATTCAAATAATTTATATTAAAAAATTCAAACATCATTTCATTAATATCTAATGTTGTTGTTCATATATAAATCTTTTGAGGGGGGATATTTCTTAACTTAAATTCACTATTACAGACAAATTTAAAGGTTATATAAGTGCTATGGGTTATCTCTTTGCTTCTTGCTTCTCCTGTCATTCTGAACATGACCCTTGTGTCATCTTCTAAGGATCCTACTATGAAAGTTCTTGCAATACCATATAGGGTTTCTATAGATTCTTCCTTGACTATCTATAAGACAATGATGGTCTCTCTATGGGGACTAAAAATCTGGAGCATACATTTTTAAGTGGAATCCCAGAATCTAAGGATTGCAAAATGATCTCCTTGGTGGTGAAACAAGGCAAGGATCCCCTAATATAGTCCATGAATACTTGCAAAAGGATGAAGGAATGGCTATTATGTTGTCTAACTCTATAGTGGACCAAATTGTTCCCTCTATAAATATTGTTCTAGTGGGAAAGTTCTTCTCTTTTTGAAAAACCATACATCATTAGATTGCTACAAAATGAAATCTAAAAGAGAGTGTGACTGTCAGTGCCATGTCATGTGTTCTCTTTCTCTTTATGTTAACAACTAAGGAGGACCTCATTGTTATTATCACTTTAAGGTCTATGGTCTTAAGGTAAACACCATTTATCACTCTGTTAATAGAAATTGAGTTTTGATTAAGCAGTTGACCAAAAAAAATAACACTTCTAGAGGTGCATCTCCTAGGTTTCTAGCTTGAGTTCTAGGGTCAACATATTTTAAAATAGATTGACACCATTTTGAATACTAGATGTCTCCATTGATAGGGTGACCAAGGCTAAATACAAGTTAGCATTTGTATGCTTCTATGTGAATGTGGATATTAATAAAGCACTTCCTAACTATAATCATCTATAATTTATATTAGGGAAACAAACCCAAGATATGTGTATGAAAATAATAGTATTTTCTATAATAAAAAAATAGTTCCAAATTGGGACACTTAATTTATAAGTGTAAATCCTCTTTAAAATGGCCTCAAAAATTAAAATAAATGTGCATCTCTTTAGAGGGAAGAGCAACTCAGGTAGCCAAGTATACAACTTCAAGGGAGGAGATAGGCATTGACCACCCCTTCACTACTTGGGGATCCTTAAAATTATGAAAATTCTAACCAAGGCTATTAAACCTCTAGAGGAACTTAACATAGACGCTCCTACCAAGGATATATCCCTAAAGAAAAGGGAAATACCGATCCTTTCCACCCTAAACACAAAATCATGTCAACAAGTAGTCAAATAATGTCCCTGGGTGCCAATTCATGGGCTTAGATAGATTAGGAGGAGTGAAGAACCCAAAACAAGAAAATGAGAAACAAGAATATTAATGTAGGGGTGAAAGAAAAGACTATTTTCCCTTCCTAGAGATTTACAAGAAAAAATAAAGTTGCAAGGGAGCTTGTTGATGGAAGGCATCAAAACCTTGAATTAGTCTCAAAATCCCTCAAAAGAAATATTGTCTTAGGAACTTATTTTTTCAGAATAAAATAGGTATTTTGTTAATTCAAGAAGTTGAAATTACTACTAGTAGGGTGGTCCCACAGGGTGAAAGCACAAACCTGTGTCGCAGTAGAGGACAAACTAGGGGGTTTCGGCCGGAAGGGTTTCGGCCGAATATGGTTCAGCCGAAGATGTTTCGGCCGAACCCATGTGGTGGATATGAGGCGCCAATGTGGCAAGAATGGTTCGGCCGAACCAGGTTCGGCCGAACACGTTTCGGCCGGAACGAGTTCGGCTGAACACCCGAAAAATTATAAATAGGCAAAAATTGCCCTCCTGAGCTCATTTTGAGGAGGGCTTAAGAGGGTTTCGGCCGAACGAGGTATGTTTTTTTTTGTTTTTTTTTTAAGTTTTAATAGTTTTATTATGTTTTATTGTTTTTTAATTTGTTTTTTTTAATTTAAATAAAATAGTTAATTTTTTAAAATGTGTTAAAATAGTTAATTTATTTTTCTAATTTAAATAAAATAGTTAATTTGTTTTTCTAATTTAAATAAAATAGTTAATTTGTTTTTTTTAATTTAAATAAAATAGTTAGTTTTTTTTTAAATTTAAATAAAATAGTTCGTTTGTTTTTTTACTTTAAATGAAATAGTTAATTTAGTTTAAATTTAACATAGTTAAGCATAGTGAAACATAGTTAACATAGTTAATCATAGTTAAACATGTAGTTAACATAGTTAACCATAGTTAAACTTAATAACATAGTTAATCTTAAGAACATAGTTAACCATAGTTAAACTTAATAACATATTTAACCATAGTTAATCTTAAAAACATAGTTAATCATAGTTAAACTTAAGAACATAGTTAACTATAATCCTAACTTTAATCCTAGAACCCTAACATATTATAGATAATCCTAACACAAATTGTAACCCTAAACCTTGATCATACTCGTAATTGTAACCATTAACCTTTAACTCTAACCTTAACAATTTAATATTAACTATAACCGTAAATATTAATTGTAACAATAACCAAAACCCTAACCCTAACTATAATCCAAAGTCTAACCGCAATTCTAAGTGTAACCATAATTCTAACCCTAACCCTAAACAAATTTCTAACCCTAACCATAAACCTAACCCTAACATTAAACCTTAACACTTAATCCTAAATGTAAATGTAACTATAACTATAACCAAAAGCCTAAACCCCAACCCTAACCATAGTCATATACTCATTAAATGCTAAACCCTAACCATAAATGCTAAAATATAATTAGAAATGGTAAACCATAATTATAAACCTAAACCAAATCCTAACTATAAAATTTTAATCTTAACATTGATCCTAAGCTTGATCCTAACACTAACCACAATCAAAATCCTAACCCTAACCATACTACTAACCACATGATGTATTTACCCTAAGCTTGATGATATCCTAATCCTACGCCCCAATCAGTGAACATGTAATTAGTGAACATAATTAGTGAACATTATTAGTGAACATAATTAGATAATTAGATTTAACTTAACCCAACTATAATTATGTATAATTATATTCAACATCAAGAACCTAATCTCAACCTTAAAAAACCATAAATTTGTAAACTAAAACCCAATGTAAATACTCGTGCAAATTAATCATAGTTATAACCCTAACCTTAATTAGTCAACATAATTAGTGAGTTCATAATTACTAATCTAACAATTTTACTAATCTAATTCTAAGTGAACATAATTAGTCAACATGTAATTAGATAGCATAATTAGATAACTAATTACTAATCTAACAATTACTAATCTAATTAGTGAACATAATTAGATAATTCTAGATAACTTAACTAGAATATAATTAGTGAACATAATTAGATAACTAGAATAATTAGTGAACATAACTAGATAATTAGATAACTTAACCCAACTATACATAATTATATTCAACATCAAGAACCTAACCTCAACCTTAAAAAACCATAAATTTGTAAACTAAAACCCAATATAAATACTCACATGCAAATTAATCATAGTTAATATAACCCTAACCTTAATTAGTGAACATAATTACTAATCTAACAATATTAGTGAACATAATTAGATAACTAATTTATATGCATGTTTAAATTTATAGTTCATGTATGCACGTTTAAATTTGTAGTTCATGTATGCACGTTTAAATTTGTAACATGTATGTTTCTTAAATTTGTACATGTACATGCATGCGGTGATCTCTCTATATATATTCAGATTGTTTATCTATTACACATGGCATCCGGTAGAGCTTCCGTAGATTCTGGTGAGGCTAGTGTTCATGGGGGGGGTGGTAGTGCTCGTAGTCGCAGCTCTCACGCATCAGCTGATACAGCTGAGGCTAGACAGAAGTTATTTGCAGATACTATTGACAGATTGCGATGAGCACTACAGATTTTGGAGGAGACGTTAGTTTCATCCACCACTATCCCTAATAGGGATAGAGTGAATGTTATTAGAGATGAGATGTTACGTATGATTGACACTGTTCAATCATACAACCCATATGATGAGATTAGTTCTCGTGGATTCTATACTTCTTTGTCTCGCAGTGTCACTGGCACTGTGAAGTACAACACCATTGATACACTTGTTACCACCCTTATGGTGAAGGGTATGTTTCCTCATTATTTAGATAAGAAGAAGGTGAGAGGATATATGGTGACGAGATGTGAGGATGATCTTGTGGGACCCTTCATATATCCTTGATGGTTGGCCTCGCAGCACAGGTGGCCCCAGAAGGATGAGCTGCCACTGTATTTCTGCAAACAATTGTATGTAGAATTTCATTTGCATCTGGATGTTGATTATACAGATATTCCCAGTTATGTTGGGAAGGGGAAGGGTAGATTATATGACAGGTTTAGAGCACCTGATGCCCCTGTGCCTGCTGATAAGCGGGCAAGGGTGGGTCCAAACCTTTTGGTCGTACCAAAAGGTTTGGAAGTAGCAGGAGGGGTTGCGGCAGATGAGACGCTGAGGACTGATGTGTATTCTAGCATAGCTACTATCACCACACAGGTTCAGGAGATGTCATCTGATCGTGTGGGCAGATATGTGTTACGTTCACGTTCAGCCATTCCTACACCTACATAGCCTAGTGCATCATGTAGTGGTGGTGACTTATATGATATAGTTGACATACCATCTCCTCTAGAGGTTGTAGCTATATCAGATATGGACCATTTGCGACACACGAGCACATGTTTATCTAGTGATTTACTTTCGGCATATTAGACCATATAGATGCTTAGTGGGATGTCACTCGGGGAGGTTCCTGCATTTGTCAAGACATATAGTGCTCAGCAGACTACACCACCCACAGGTTCTCAGTAGTGTACACCACCCACAGGTCCTCAACAGACTACAGCACCCACAGGTCCTCCGCCTACTGCACCACCCACAGGTCCTTCACCTACTGTACCACCACCTATAGCTCTTCATCAGACCACTCAGAGCACTTCATCAACGCGTTGAGGTCGTCAACTCTTTACTACATTGCTTACAGACACGAATATTGATCCTTCAGATATACAATGTGATTCGGGAGAGTTGAGTGCTATTGGTAGAGCATTAGGGGGTCTGATTGTTGTTGTTCCACCTGATGCACCTGGATATGGAGATTTACAGACTCCACGTGATCCTATCCAGCATGATACATAGGTATATCGAGATGTTTGTTCAAAAAATTAATTTTTCTATGATCATAAGTATTTAAAATTTATTATATATGTACATGATACATATGTGTGACATGTATTTTTTTTATTGTACACAGACATCAGGAGGAGGTAGAGCGGCATCAGGAGGAGGTGGTGCACCGACATCAGGTCACGGATCTGGACAGGGCCCTAGTTGAGTGTCTATATTTCATGTGACATTTCATATTAGACATTTCATTTTAGACTATTTCATATTAGATATTACATGGTTATATATCCAGTTACATGGTACATATGGTTATATGTTTATAGAGTTACATGTGGTATATGGTTACATGGTTACATATTTCATCTTTTAGACTTATTTCATCTTTTAGACTTATTTTTTGTGTACATGTGTTAATGTATGTACATTATATATTATGCCATGTATAGTCAATGTTATTTCATCTTTTAGACTTATTTCATCTTTTAGACTTATTTTTTGTGTACACATGTGTTAATGTATGTACATTATATATTATGCCATGTATAGTCAATGTTATTTCATCTTTTAGACTTATTTTTTGTGTACACATTATTCTAATTAGTGCACATAATTATATAACTAATTAGATAACATAATTAGATAACTAATTACTAATCTAATTACTTTAATCTAACAAAATTACTAATCTAATTAGTGAACATAATTCTAGATAACTAGATAACTTAACTAACAATTACTAATCTAATTAGTGAGTTCATAATTGGATAACTAATGTTATTTCATCTTTAACTAACGTAAAATTAACTAATCTAACTAACATATAATTAGTTAACTAATTTGTTATTTCATCTTTAACTAAACTAATTAGTGAACATAATTAGATAACTAACTAGATAACATAATTAGTGAACATAATTAGATAACTAATTACTAATATAATTAAGTTAATCTAACAATTACTAATCTAATTAGTTCAAACATAATTAGATAACATAATTAGTGAACATAATTAGATAATTAGATCTAACTTAACTAACAATTACTAATCTAATTAGTGAACATAATTAGATAACTAATGTTATTTCATCTTTTTAACTAACGTAAAATTAACTAATCTAACTAACATAATTAGATAACTAATTTGTTATTTCATCTTTAACTAATCTAATTAGTGAACATAATTAGATAACTAATGTTATTGAACATCTTTAACTAACGTAAACATAATTAGATAACATAATTAAAGATAACTAATTACTAATCTAACCGACATAACTAACTAATCTAACTAAAATTTTAACATAATTAAAGTAAAACATATAATTAACTAAAGCATGATTACATACATACATACATAAAAACATATTTGCTATATATATGAGCTCAAACATGAAACTTCAAGCTAGATAGAGTTCAAATATGAAAGTACAAGAGCTACAAAAGGAAGTTTATTCAGAAGCTTATAGAGTTCTAAAGCTCCTGATACATATAGTCTGGATCCTCTCTATTTTTTATTATCTCCAAAAGTTTTTCATGTTCTTCAATAGACAACCTCCACTTCTGAATTTTGACACCTCATTTTTTTGGCAATGCTTCGAATTGTAGCTTTGTTGCTATAACCAAGTGACTGTAATGTAGAACTTTTTTGTCAGACATGTATTCAACAAATTGAACACCATTTTTGTTAACCTTTTTTTACTGATAATAGGTTCCTTCAATAATAACTGAACCATTTGGATATGTCTGTTCATCATCATCTACAATTTGTTCTGTCAACTTGTATTTTGCTTTCGTGCATCTTAGTAGATAATAATCTACACTTTCTATATTGTCAGGCTCCGCAACTATAGCAAAAATATCACCTAGATACAAATGTATTCTATTAAAATTAAACATCACTTAAATATGATAAATTAAAATTAAATAAAAGAATATGTATGTGCACGCACCTGTAACAACTAGATCAGAGACACGCTCATAATCAACTGAATATATAGGATCATGAATGTTTATGTTAATGTCATCATCTTCATAAGGAGGCATTCTGATTAACTCCTTCATATCCCATCGCGAAACATATCCATTTGCAATATTCTCACATTGACTTAATGGATTGTCCTCAATGCAGTGAGCACAAAAACATGATTTTTCTCTAACTTGAATCAAAATAGGCTTGTGTTGTCCTGTAGTGATCAATTGATGTAAACTTCTAATACCAACAATTCTTTGACAATTGTAAGGATTAGATCGGTCTATATCTGTTACAAATATGAAATAAAAGTTGTACATTTTTAAATCAGTTCAATTGTGAAAAGATTGACATGAACAGAAAATTAAAATTTTATGTAACAAAATATAAATTACCTTTCACTTCCCAAAAATAACGTTTGTTGTATTTGGTGTCCCGAGGAGCAAAATGACTTTGACACCATTCAATAATTTTCTTTGAATTGTCTATCATGTTACCTATGTATATTTTTGAATTATCAGTTTAAAGAAAATACATCTAAGCTAAAATTTTAAATTATTTGAAATTCATATATATATATATATATATAACATCATGTGTACCTGCAAGTTCATGTTGGCGAAGTGCACGCTTCACACATGCTCCTGCTCCATCGTGCTCTCCTTTTCCATGTCCACTTTCAAAGAAGTTCCACAAAAATTTAACATTACGTCTAGCATGTTGCATGGCTAGCCAATTAAAGGCTTTTGCAGATTTAAATTGTCCTGCAAAATTAAGTTGCACATGTGCATACATACATGTCATCCTTTAATGATTTAAAAAAAAATGAAATGAAAATAAAAATAAATTGAAGTATCAATACACATACTTGCACAACCATCAGACCAAATCCAATGTTGCGAAGCCTTTATCCCGCGATTTGCAATGTCTTTAAAAAACATTGCAAAACAATGAGCCACATAGCTCCTATCATGAACCTTATCATCACTGATATAGAAATGAACCTCCTTGATGATAATGCATTCATTTGGATCAGGACTTTGTACCTCATTCAAATCATATTGTGCATGTCTATAGGTCACTTGCACAAATATTGCAACCTGATCAGAATGATAATATTGAGCTTGAAGCTCTTTTTGAGGGGAAAATGTATAGTTCTCAGCAAAATCTACAATTGAAAGAATACAACCAGGTGGAAAACAATCTTTCGAATCACGAAACTGTTTAGCTTGCCATCGTGCACCATGACAATGCTGGATATGTGGATAAATGAGAGTACGAAATCTGGTCATAAACTCAAGGTAGGGCAATTCACTCTCCTTCAAAATAATTTTTTTGGATTCATCTCCACTCCTTGTTTGATATGTCTCATATTCAAATCTTTTCCACAAAACTGGTGTTGAAACATTAATATTGTCAATTTGCAATGGAAATTTATGCAAATCTCCACAATCACTACATGCATTCTTTATGCACTGTACTTTGAACTCATCTGAATCTTCTAATTTATCACATAAAATAGATTTCACAAATTGTGTCGTACTTCCAGGGATGACCATATTTGAATCAAGAACTGCCATAACTTTTTTATATGATTGCAGGTATAGATGAAACTCAACATGATTTCGACAACAACAAGTTTCACGAACCTTATTTATGCGTACAAAGCAAGGGTGCAACCTCTCAAACATTCTCTGACATATTTTCACATTTGAAAATTCTTTCTTGAATTCTTCAAATAATTCACTTTGTGTTGTATCTATAAAATGTTTTGGATGTGCAATTTTCATACCAGTCTCTTCATCTTTCATCTGTATTGTATCTCTTCTATTAGAAGAAACACGAGAGTGAGCGGTCCAATATTCAATGACTAGTTTTTTTACATCTTCAAAAATTTTGTCTTTTCGAGGAAGCCTACAAATACTTACCCAATTGTGTTCAATGTTTTCATCTAACATATTTCTCTTCCTGATATATCTTTGAATAGTTCTTCTAGATACATTCAGTAAATCAAAAATTGCATTCACTTGCTTTCTCTGTGTCAACCTCGTACTAGATAAAGTAGTCATAATTGCTCTACGTGCAGCACTTAAATCAACTCCTCGACTTGAGTTATTAATGCTATTCAATGCATCTTACAAATTTTGAACTATTGTTCGATTTACATTGTCTCTTGAGTTTTTCTTGTTGTCAACACCCAACAACTCCAAAACAGGAGTCATTTCTTTTTTCCTGAATAACTTAACAAATAATTGAGCTCTTCCAACCATACTTTTATTTTCAAAGTATTCATCCCAAAGTTTTTTGCAATGATTTTTAATTGTACTTTTAGATAACATTTCTTCTGATGAAAGTTGACTGAAAAGTGAATCCTCATTCATCTCATTCAAATTGCCCATGCCAAAAGATATATTTCCACCTCTGGAACTACCAATTTGTTCCCCTGTTTCAGTTGCATCTTCTTGAATATCAATAGGTTCTTGCTGATCTTCTTCAATATCAATAGGTTCTTGCTGATCTTCTTCAATATCAATAGGTTCTTGCTGATCTTCTTGAACTTCAACAGGTTGATCTTGATTATCTGTTTTCTGATATTTTTTGTCATCCTTTGTTCGATCATATTTTCTGATTCTATTTCTTTTATTCCCCATTTGCAAAAACTATTCAGATTCAAGTTTTCCAAAGCTTTCACAATTCTTCAATTCAATATCAGAGCTTAAATCTGTAAACCTGTATATCAAATACTGACCAAAATCCTGTTAACAAAAAAAATTGAAAGAAATTAAAGTCATAAAAATCATTAATAAATATAAATCTACAATAAATTTCACATGCAATACCTAAATATCAAATAAAAAGCATTAATAAATTAAAAAAAATTATTAAAAACACTTAATTTAAAATAAAAACTATTTAAATCTTACAAATAAAATTAAAATAATTGTTAACAAAAAAAATGAATAAAATTAAAGTCATAAAAATCATTAATAAATATAAATCTACAATAAATTTCACATGCAATACCTAAATATCAAATAAAAAGCATTAATAAATTTAAAAAAACTATTAAAAAACACTTAATTTAAAATAAAAACTATTTAAATCTTACAAATAAAATTAAAATAATTGTTAACAAAAAAAATGAATAAAATTAAAGTCATAAAAATCATTAATAAATATAAATCTACAATAAATTTCACATCCAATACCTAAATATCAAATAAAAAGTATTAATAAATTAAAAAAAACTATTAAAAAACACTTAATTTAAAATAAAAACTATTTAAATCTTACAAATAAAATTAAAATAATTTATAAATCTCAAAAAACTTTTTTTTTTTAAAAATCATTTTATATAAAAAACTAAAAAATATCGATTTTATTAAAAAAAGTGGGTAAAATTGAAATTTAAGCGCTTAGCTCACATGTGACCGGGTTTGGTCAGCAAACTGCTCATGGGTTCGACCGAACCTGCTTCGGCCGAACTCCAGAGGTTCGACCGAACCGGTTTTGGCCTAACATGGTTAGGCCGAAACCGGTTCGGCCGAACCTGTTATGTGGCCTCCCACATGGTAGCCAAGTAAGCAAAAATTGGGATGACTCAGAAGTTCTCACTTCTGGGCTTCGATTCTTTGTCAAAATTTACCTTTCTTTAAAATCTAAAAATAGGGTTTTCTAGAGCTCGGAGTCAGGATTATAATCATATAATTTTTATCATGTTTTGATTCCATATAATATATTATAAATTGAAATTACTTCAAGTAGGTATTTTAACATTTAAGAACACACTCATTCAAAAAATATTAAAAATATCAAATCATGTCAGAAAAATTAAAACTTTATATTTAACACTAGAGGAGAGAGTCCTTTTCAATAATATGTAATTTTTTTTTTAAATGGTGTAGATTTGATAGGAAAAAGTTAACGCGGACTAAAAACTATTGATTTCGGGTAACACCGACTTTGGATAGTTATAACAGACAAAATATATACTGAAATGCAATCTTTCTTTTTTTATGCACTAGCTATACATGTCATCTAAAACATATTATGAAATCGGAGTAAAAAAATATTATTCGCTTAAAATTTGATAATGCGGACTAGACCCTAGATTTTCAGCATATTTCAGCAATAAAAAAAATGGACTTCAAAAATTAAAAAACTATGTCAAATTTTGTTCAAATTTTTTTTTTTAAATTATACGTATAAACTTCATCAAATTTTACACATTTCATTAGTTTACATCATCTTCAAATTCTAAACACAAATGCCACTTTTATATCGTCAAAGTTTAAAAATTTGTATGTTGTTGTCCATTTCCTTTTATAAAAGTGTGACACAGGTTTGTACTTTTACCCCACAATAGTGTGTCCCACTTTTTGGCCAACTTTGACATGAAGATCAACATTCTGAGAAAAAACTTCACTTTCGAACACATGTTGCTGCAAAACTATTAGGAATTTAAAGATGACATAAACTAGAGTCTTTTAGAATTTTCTTACTAGTTTCTAAATTTATTTATTTTTTTTAAATTAAAATTAATTTAAATTAATTTTCCTTCTCCTTCAAAAAGCGGTTTGCCTGAAAAAACTGTGTTTTTAAGGAGTTGTTGTCACTTGGATCAGCATAACTTTTTTTTAAATATGATAACGATGTACAATTCTTTTGAGATTATATTTGTAACTTCAATATCTAAAGGATGCAATTGGTTTTATTCATTTTGGGTCAGTATTTCATAGTTTATTAAGTTCTAAAGTGATAGTAATTGTAATTTAGACATAAGGTCACTTGTATCGCTCTAACTTGATCTATGTATAGATATCAAAATTTATTTTTTCTTTTTTTCATAGAAAGGTAACACAAATACTCTTTTCCTACATATTTTTCAAAAAAAAAAAATTGTAATTTACTATTTTTCCTGAAGTCTTGAAGAGACGGGTTGTTGAATGACCAAACAACCTATGTTTAGTTAAAGTAATAATTAGAAGTGATAATAAACTCAATATGTATTAAAATTATATTCATTAGAAAGCTTGTTCCGAATAGCATCATTTGACATTGTATGTTTGAAAAAAACATCTTGTTTGGTCCTTGTCCCAGGCCTTGAAAGACCAATTTTTTGTAGTTCACTTTTTTCTGAGGGCAAAATTTCAGTTTAGGGGTCTTCGCGCGAAGACCCCCTTCATGCAAAGCCACTTGGGGGGCTTTGTGCAAAGGGTCTTCGCACAAAGACCCCAAAATGAAAAGTCCGGTGAAGAAACATCCCGCTGGAATTTTTCCCATGGTACTTCGAGTGAAGTCAGTCGGCTAGTTATGAATTTGTTTTGTAAAAAAATTTACAATTGTATAAAACTAAAACATTTTCTTTCTATTTTCTACTGAATTGCAATAAATTAATTTTCTTTTTCTATTATTGATCAATTTTTACAAAGGCATTTTTTGGAGGAGGATTGTTATTTCTATTTTTTTCAAAGGCATAATTTTGGAGAGGAGAAATATTAGATCAAAGTATTTTTTGAAGAGAATTTTTATTGGTGATCTTGTGGAAGACATTTTTTGGAGAAGAAATGGGGAAAAAAAGGGGAAGGCAAAGTAAATTTGCTAGAAAAAGGTAACCCGGTACTGAACAAAGAAATCGTGAAGTTGCATTAACATATTATCATAAAACTAAAGAAGGTGAAAGACAAGCTGAAGTAGGAGGGTCAAGTCAAGTCAAAGAATTGCACATTGAAGAAGGGTAGGGATCACTCCCTACAGAAGCTCAAGTGATTGATGTTGGAGAAGGGTCAAGATCACGTGCTCCTACTGGTATGGATGAACTTTTAAATTTAGCTCAAACTATAAAGAGAAAAATTAATTATAGAAACTTAGATCATTTACTTACAATGGATGTGGAGAATTTGAGATCACTTGCTAATGTTCAACCCTTAAGTCTTGCTAAGAAGATATCAATGAATATGATAGCAAGAGAAATATTGGCTAAATTTGATAATTTTGAAACACTTGAACAAGACCAATTTCTTTTAGTTGTACTTATAAACAAAAAGTTGGAAGGGGCATTAAAATTATTGGGTATAGACACAACATCAAAGAAGAGAAAAGTTGTTGACATGCAAACTGATATGATTGAAAATCTTAGGAAAGGTTTGAACCAGGTAAGGAAGCGACCTCGAACTAAAGATAAGACCATTACAAGAAAATTCATGTTGACATCCATTGTAGGTAACACTATGCTCTGAAAAAGATAGATATCTTCAGTTTCATCTCAGTTTGGTTTTGATAGGAAAAAAATATCACGATATGTTAATAGGAGAATACTTTTGGATGATAGCACTTTGGAAGGCAATTGGGCAATCATGTGTAGAGCTCCTCATTCTAATAGGATTGACGAAGGAATCAAGAATTTGGTCACATTATTTTGGAATGATAATACATGTCCTTCATCAAACAGTAGAGATGTTATCAGACATAGAACTTCAACTAATCAATATGAATATCATATGAAACATTGGTTGGACACAACACAATATGAAATGTATGTATCATTTTGTAGTTCAAATCCTAATATAAAGATTGAGCAAACATTGTTTGAAAGATTGAAGCCATATTATATCAAGACAAACAAAATGTTTGAAACTTCTTGTTGTCGTTATCATAAATTGAATTTGATCTCCACTATCAGGTTTTTCAAAAGTTTTTAGAAGATGTACTTATGGTTTTGAAAATGCTCCTCCTACTAGATGAAGTGAGTTCGTCTCATCCATTTTATGTGACAAAAGAGATGATGTAGCTAAACAAATAAATTACATAAAAGGAATAGGTCAAATATGTGCTAATTTGTCTCTTTTTCCTTTGAAAAATAAAATATTGATGTAACAAAGATGCTAAATTGCAAGAGTTACAAATATGTAAAGAATGAAACAAAATTTGGGAAAGAATCCAAAAGGTTGGAATATGTTGAAGAGGAGATAAATGTTAGAGTATTTATGGACAAATTTAAAAAATTGATTCAACCCTGTACATTCATCATGTTTTTTTTGCAAAGTGGCAAGCACAACAATTCCAAACACTGAGAGAAAATTTCCCACTTGGAACTATATTGTATCAGTTGTTGATACTATTTTTCAGAGAAAATTACTATTATGGTACATGTGTGTTATCGACACGCACAATTAGATTTGGATGGTATTCAGAGCACATTTGAAGCACAGGTCATCAATAAGGAATATCATTTCTATATAAGTGATGATAAAGAGCATGACATTCATTATGTAGAACACTGCTTCAAGATGTTTTTTGTAAATTTGAAAGAAAGAGGTATAAAAATTGATAAACATTATGTTTGATCAGATGGATGTGCTGCACAATTTAAATCATCGAGACCATTTTATGCACTATGTAGATATCATCGTAATGAAAACATATCACATGTCTGAAGTTTCTTTGAGAGTGGACATGGAAAAGGTGAACATGATGGTGTTGGAGCTTGCATCAAACGTGCTATACAAAAGCATCAAATAAATTATAAGAGAGTTCATATAAAAAATGCACATGATGTTGTTGTCTGTTGAATGGTGCAAGACACATTTCACACCAAATGAGAATGACACATCATCAAGATTGACTCAAGCGGTGCCACATAGAAAAGTTTGGGAGATAAAAGGTATGCACACATTTTTAAATTATTTGAAAGTGTTTAAATTTTTTATGTATTCTTTATTCAAATTATATTTATAGAATGTATTATATATGCATTTGTTTAGGCGTGGATAGAAAAATTATGCATGGTTGCAATAGGATAGAAAAGAGGTGATCTTTGCATTTAGTTATGAGTACAAATTATCGCAATTGGACGTTAAACACTAGGGACTACTCATGCTTTTATTGTCACTGCATTGCTGGCAATTATGAGGAATGCATCAATCAAGACCGTGGATATGTAGGTGCATGGAATCTTGTGCCACTAGTTGTTACTGATACATTTGATAGAGATGAAGATGAAAACTTTGATGATGTCCCTTTGATTTCTACTGATTAGGATCATATCTCAGGATTGGTCAAAATTGGTAAGTATATATATTTCACATTATATGGTCCATTGAGTTACATGTATAGATATATAAATAGATATATAGAATGAACTAAGTAAATTTTAAGATCTCACACATGTACATATATAAATTTACTGTGCAGGAGATGTCTTTACAGTGATTGTTGAGCGTGGAAATGTAGGAGTTAGTTATTATTTACTATGTTGTACTACAGAGAGGATGAAGTTACTTGAACCTGAAGAAAGTGATGAAATGTTGTTCCCCATAGGTTTGTACATGCTTTACATCAATATATTGAACTCAATTTATAAATTTTAAATTTCAACCATTTAACAAATTTCAAATTTAGTTTGTTTAAATTTATATTGTTAAAATTTGTGACCTACAGGTTCAGTTGTTTTAGAGGGAACATATTTCAAGAAAATGAAAGTAATTCAACATGGTATTCACTTAATTGATTACCAACCAGACAATAAGGTGTTTCAATATAGTCACTTAGTATTTGCCACCTCCATTTGTCTCCATACAGTTAAATCTCAATGTGGAGGTCGTAAGTGGAGACTAGATAGTGAGGATCATGAGAGAATATTACATGTTCTCCATGAAAGGTTTGAACCACTTGAGTTGGTCTAAAAAGTATAATATGTATACCTATTTAATGTGTTAGGACCTACTTGATATGTCTGGATTAAATTGACTATAATTTGTTTATATATTTAAACATGTGATGGACTATAATTTGTCAATATATGATGGACCTATTTGATGGTTCAATGGTTTTAATATATAAAATTTTATGTATGCTTTTATATATATATGCTTGTATACATGTATGGTTTTATATGTATACTTTGATTATTCAATGATTTTTATAGATTGCATATTAGTTAAAGATTTTATGTATGCTTTGATTATTCAATGATTTTTATGATACTTATTATTTTTCAGTTACATGTATTAACTAGTTATTTTTTTTTATATTAATTCTAGATCCCCTTAAGACCTCCCCTTAAGATTGCTTATTAGTTAAATATCCCCTTAAGACATTAGTTTGAATGCTAAAAAATGATGAAATTAGTTAGATTAATTATGACATGTGTTAGTTATAGAATGAGTTAGAATAGTTATTATCCATTAGTTACATGTATTAACTTGTTATTTTTTATGATATTAATTCTAGATCCCCTTAAGACCTCCCCTTTTAAGATTTCTTATTAGTTAGAATAGTTATTGTCCATTAGTTACATGTATTAACTTATTATTTTTTATGATATTAATTCTAGATCCCCTTAAGACCTCCCCTTAAGATTGCTTATTAGTTAAAGATCCCCTTAAGAAATTAGTTTGAACACTAAAAAATGATGAAATTAGTTAGATTACTTATGACATGTGTTAGTTCTAGAATGAGTTAGAATAGTTATTTTCCATTAGTTACATGTATTAACTTGCTATTTTTTATGATATTAATTCTAGATCCCCTTAAGACCTCCCCTTAAGATTGCTTATTAGTTAAAGATCCCCTTAAGACATTAGTTTGAACACTAAAAAATGATGAAACTAGTTAGATTACTTATGACATGTGTTAGTTCTAGAATGAGTTAGAATAGTTATTGTCCATTAGTTACATGTATTAACTTGTTATTTTTTATGATATTAATTCTACATCCATCTAATAAAATATAATCAAATGAAACCATCTAATCAACTCATCTAATCAAATCATATCATCTAATCAAATGAAACTATCTAATATATTCAAATGAAATCATCTAATCAAATGAAACCATCTAATCAAATCATATCATCTAATAAAATAAAACCATCTAATCAAATCATATATCATCTAATCAAATCATATCATCTAATCAAATGAAACCATCTAATATAATCAAATGAAACCATCTAATCAAATCATATTATCATCTAATCATATCATATCATCTAATCAAATGAAATTATCTAATCTAATCATATCATCTAATCAAATGAAACCATCATAAATCTATATAATGTCAAATAATAAATCATCTATGTCTAAAGGTATGGATAGCATATAAATATATGCCTCGAATCATAAACTAAAAATATCAAACATATAATAATGACATATATAATGAGTCTCAAATCAAAGATCTGTGCAACATGTCCTAAACTAGGGATTCATCTAGGTGCATATATACGAGTAGAGCAACCCTCTGACCGACTACCATGAGCATCCTCTGACTGTGAGGCAGCAAATGATCCCTGCAAATATAAATGTAACATATATAATAATAGTGTAAAATACTTAAAATATTATAAATGCACGTTTAAACTTACATATTTTTAAAACTTACTTGACCACTACTAGGTGTCACACCTACTGAATCTCCTTTATGAAGAGCATCCTCTAGCTGTGAAGTAGAAACTGACCCCTACAAATTTAGTACAACAATTGGTTATATACATATGTGCATAGTATATATTATGTAAAGTACTTGAAATATATAAATACATGTGTACAAGTGTACACATGCATGCTTAAACCTACATATATCTAAAATTTTCCTTACCACTGGCTCTGAGCCCACACTAGAGGTAATGTGATATGCTAAATGTGCCTACAAAATATTATACATTGAACAAACATCAATACACACATCTATAATTAATTGTTCGCTAAAAGTCCTAAGAAAGGAGAAAAGAAAACTTTATATACCTAGGTCTTAGGAGAAGGAGGATCCTCAACGTGCTACACCATCATATCATCAACTAAAACTGCATCACCCACACCACCTTCAGTCCTGAACCTCTCTAGTAATGAAGAGTGTAGGGGTGACACTAGCTGGGAGGGGAGTGATGTAGAGCCTAAACCATCAAGATACAATAACATATCCATAAATGTTCCAACATCAGTGCCAATGTCCACCTGACCCAACCCATCCAACTGCTCATCAAATTTGTCTAGGCCCTTAGTGGTGATGTGTACATCTCCAATCTATATATGTGGCTCTGCAGTTGTAGACTAGTCTGTGGGTGCAAACCGCTCTACACTATGTTGTGCCAGACTAGATGGTGTGTCCTGTGTCAGTGGAGCTACAAGACCTCATGAAAGTTCGATGAGATCCCTGACTGAATGTACTGGGATCCTCTGTAAGTCAGCAATATAAGAATATGACTGTAGGAGATCCTCCAAAAAGTAAAGTGACGCATCTAAATGACTATGATGACTCAAAATTGCTTGTATCTCTCTAGGTCTAGGAAGACCTGCAGCTCTATATGACTCATCACTAACACTTGCAGTAGCACTAGATGAAGCCTCAAAAGATGATCTGGCTCAACCTAGTCTAGTCAAAATATATCTTCCCACTGAATCTGAAGAGATGGAGGTGGTTGCAAAAGTAATCTACCCTATCATGTCCTCTACTCCCCTCTGAGAAGCAGTGACCACTCTATCTGCAGTAGCATCCATCATCAATGCCACTTTCAGAGTCCTCTACCCAACCAGTTGTCTATGAGGATGTACAAATTGATCAACCCTATGATACTGATCATGGTTTGCAACCCTACCGTGCCCCTGACCATAATATCTAGGAAGATCTAAATAGTTGACCCTGAGTCCCAAATGGAACTTAGCATACAACTTCTATGCAAAATATAAAGCAATTTGGTCGTTATTAGGATAATGACCATGTGCTACAAGAAAACATGGGTATATCATGCATGCGATCTGAGGAATCACACACCATGTGACTTGATATTCCCTCACCTTGGGCTTCCCCTCATAAAATGGGAAAACCTCTCATTTGATGATTTCCTTGGGGACATAGCTATGAATTGTCTCCAAGGAAACATGACCTGAGACCTCCTCTCTCAACTCTCAAAAAATGGTATCAACTACCTGAGGTGTGAATGAAGACTGGTATCTTAATCTAGCAGTCATCTCCTCCAAACTGGTCAATACACTAATACAAGTATCTCTATATATGCTATTTGTTGAAGATGTATGGATGGACTCTCTAAGTCGAGCCATCTCTGTGTCAGTAGTATGAAAAATGGTTGTTATATCAGGAGTGTGAGGTGCATCTTGATTGGCCATCTAGATACATAACATGTGAAAGCTAAGTCTTAGTCCAAGTACGTACTTGATTGCATGATATAATTGCATGTAAAATGGAAACAAATATCTAAATATATAAAATTATACTTAAATTTACAATACTAGAGTTTACTAATAGTCCTAAAGGGTCCAAGTTGGTATTAAAATAGGTCCTATTAGGTCTTAAGGGGTCCTAAGGATCCTAAGGTTTCTTAAAGATTTTTATTTCACAATAGTGGTCCTAAAGGAACCTAGAGTGTACTAATAGTCCTAAAGGGTCCTTGGATGTAATAATTGGTATTAATAGGTCCTCTTAGGTCAAGTAAGTGGTCTTATTAGGGATTAAGGGTCCTAGGATGTACTAATTGATTTTAATAGGTCATATTAGTCCTATTACATCTTAAGTCCAATCTTATTAAGTCTTACGAGGTCCTATTAGGTTTTAAAGAGTCCTATTATAGGTCCTAAGGATCCTAAGGGTTCTTAAAAAGTTTTATGTCACAATAGGGGTCCTAAAGGAACCTAGAGTGTACTAATATTCCTAAAGGGTCCTTGGATGTACTAATTGGTATTAATAGGTCCCATTAGGTCAAGTAAGTGGTCTTATTAGGTCTTAGGGGTCCTAGGATGTACTAATTTATTTTAATAGGTCATATTAGTCCTATTAGGTCTTAAGTCCAGTCTTATTAAGTCTTAAGGGGTCCTATTAGGTCTTAAGGGGTCCTATTATAGGTCCTAAGGATCCTAAGGGTTCTTAAGTAGTTTTATGTCACAATAGGGGTCCTAAAGGAACTTAGAGTGTACTAATAGTCCTAAAGGGTCCTTGGATGTACTAATTGGTATTAATAGGTCCTATTAGGTCAAGTAAGTGGTTGTATTAGGTCTTAAGGGTCCTAGGATGTACTAATTGATTTTAATAGATCATATTAGTCCTATTAGGTCTTAAGGGGTCCTATTATAGGTCCTAAGGATCCTAAGGGTTCTTAAAGAGTTTTATGTCACAATAGGGGTCCTAAAGGATCCTAAGGGTTCTTAGAGAGTTTTATGTCTACGTGAATAACATTTATACATGTAACTCTAAAACATACATGTACATAATTTAGAGATAGAGAGATTCATAATATTTACTAACTTTAAAAGAAATTTAAAAATAAATATTCAAATTAAAATAATTTCTATAAGATCAGTGGAACCTAAGATACATGAATGGGTCCTACAACATACTAAGATACATTAATGGGTCTTTGGGGTCCTATGTGTCTTAAGACATCGTAAGGGATGGATAAGTTTCCTAGAATGTATTAAGGGGTCACATGTGTTGTAAGTGGTCCTAAGGGATCCTAGGTTATATTAATTGATTCTAGTATGTATTAAGGGTTGTTCAGGGTGACAATGGGTCCTTATATCAATTAATAGAACCTAAGATACATGAATGGGTCCTAGGGAATCCTAAGATACATTAATTGGTCTTAGAGGTCTAAAGGGGTCATATGTGTCTTTAGATGTCATAAGGTATGGATAAGGCTCCTAGAATGTCTTAAGGCTTCATAGGTGTCATAAATGATTCTAAGGGATTATAGGTTAAATTAATTGATCCTAATATATCTTAAGGCTCCTAGAGGCAAACAAATGGGTCCTCTTATGTATTAATGGAATGTAAGATACATGAATGGGTCCTAGGATATCCTAAGATACATTACTGTGTCTTGGGGGTCTTAATGGGTCCTAGGTATCTTAAGATGTTGTAAGGGATGGATAAAGGTCCTAGAATGTCTTAAGGGGTTGTATGTGTCATAAGAAGTCCTTAGGGATCCTAGTATTTCTTAAGGGGTGTTCAGGGTGACAATGGGTCCTTGTATGTATTAATGGAACATAAGATACATCAATGGGTCCTAAGACATCCTAAGATTCTTTAATGGGTCTTGGGGGTCCTAAGGTTTCATATTTGTTTTAAGATTTCATAAGGGATCCAAACAAGGGTCCTAGAATGTTAATGGGTCATAGGTGCAATAAGTGGTCCTAAGGGATTCGACATTACATTAATTGATCCTAGTATGTCTTAAGGTTTCTTGAGGGAAACAATGGGTCCTATGTGTCTTAAGATAGTGTAAGGGATGGATAAAGGTCCTAGAGTGTCTTAAGGGGTTATGGGTAACATAAGAGGTCCTAAGGGGTCCTAGGTTACATTAGTGGATCCTTGTATGTATTAATTGAATCTAAGATACATAAATGTGTCCTAGGACAACCTAAGATATGTTAATGGGTCTTAAGGATCCAAAAGGGTCATATGTGTCTTAAAATGTCATAAGGGATGTATAATGGTCCAATAATGTTAACGAGTTGTAGGTGTGATAAGTGGTCTAAGCGATCTTAGGTTACATTAATTGATACTAGTATGTCTTAAGGGTTCTTGTGGGCAATGATGGGTTTGCATATGTATTAACAGAAGCTAGGATAGATGAATGGGTCCTATGACATTTTAAGATATAATAATGGGTCCTAAGGGGTCCTATGTGTCTTAAGATGTCAAAAGTGATGCATAAGGGTCCTAGAATGTCTTAAGGGGTTGTAGGTATCATAACAGGTCCTAAGGGATCATAGGTTACATTAATTCATCCTAATATGTCTTAAGGAGCCTTGAGGGAAACAATGAGTCCTTGTATGTATTAGTGGAACCTAACATACATCAATGGGTCATAGGACATCCTAATATGTATTATAAGGTCTTGAGATTCCTAAGGGATCCTATGTGTATTAATATGTCATAAGGGAGGGATAAGGGTCCTAGAAACTTACTACTACAATTTCCTAACATATTCTAACATACTACTAGATCATTTTCTAAAATTTAACTACAATTTTCTAAGATTTAAAAAAACTAAAAATTATTTAAAACAAATAACTAACTAATATTTACTAACTTTACTAAAAATGTGTGTGCCTGAGAGAGAGAGAGAGAGAGAGAGAGAGAGAGAGAGAGAGAGAGAGAGAGAGAGAGAGAGAGAGAGATTTCTAATATTTACTAACTTTAAAATAAATTTAAAAAAAAATATTTTTAATAATTTCTATAAGATCTTAATGTTTTCTAACATTTCTACTACGGTTTCTAATGTTTTGTAAATATTTTCTAACATTTGCTAACAAACTACTATGATTTTCTATCATTTGCTAACATATTCTAACATTTATACTACAATTTTTAATGTTTTCTAACATTTTCTAACAATTCTACTATGATTTTCTAACATTTTCTAATATTCTACTATCATTTTCTAACATATTCTAAAATTTAACTATGATTTTCTAACATTTCTACAAACTAAAAATTATTTAAAATAAATAACTAACTAAAATAAATATAAAACATATAGTTTACTATGAAAAATGAGAAAAATGCATGTACTTGATACTACTAACAATCTAAAGAGGTCGAAAAAGCTTAGGAGGTGTTGATGTCATGCCGGACGTCACTGGTTTGCTCTAAGCCCTGGGTCCACAAAATCCAAACAGTAAACAATAAAAATAAAAAAGGAAAGCCGAAAATTTATAAAGAATCTAGCCAAAGGGGGCTTCGCACGAAGACCCCCTTTGCACGAAGTACCCTGTGTAGGGTACTTCGCATGAAGGGGGGTATTCGCATGAAGTGCCCTATGTGGGAAAATTTGCAAAAAAGGGGTTCTTCCCCTTTGCCCAAAGTGCCCACTTAGAGCGAAGGCCCTAAAATTGTTTCTTTTTTTTAAAGCTGATTTTCTTCGTCCTAAAAAGTGGGACACACTATTGTGTTTTAACCCGGTAGTACTTTTCAAAACACTGCACTAACTAAATTTGGCATGGATCTTTCTTTCTTATTAGTGATGTTATTGGTGCTTCAAGTAGTAGGACCCTAGAAAATTGGTGGGAGATCTTATCTCTATCTTTTCTAATATTTTGATGGTGAAGTTCTCTTATCCTCAAGTCTCATGGGGTTTGGTTAGTATTTATGCTCCTAAAATTTATTATACATGTAAAGTTGTCTAAGAGGATATCTATATTAGGAAAATGTGTCTCAACCATGCACTTACACAAGGCTATGATTATTATTAAGTTTTTTCTTTAGCATAAATATTCTCTATTATTTTCCTAAAGTGCTAGATGTACTAGATAAGCATGTCGTAAGTTTGTATTATGATATCATGTCCAATTTGAAAGATATTAAAGTTTTCATGTTTGGAAATTACCAAAAAGAGAATAAATTCAATTTCAGAGGCTTTAAAGGCTCTAAAATAGGTTTATAAGGTGATATAGCACATAACAAGAATTTTTATGCTTCAAATAGTATGTCTATCAAAAACTCAGTTTGATAGTTATGGCCTCTGATAATTGGGTCTCTAAAAAATAGGAAATGTAAAAATGTGTCAAACACATAAATGAGATATAAAAGGTAAATACACATGTTGATATGTGTATTGAAACATCATATAGAATATTTGGTTGGAGATAAGGTAGGCACCACTTTATAATTAATTTTTGGCCCATGTTTTGTAATATCATTTGACAGTTTCTTGTATTGTATTCCCTACATATTAGGTGTATGAGATGGAGGTTGTATGTAATATAGTCTTATAGCTATTCAATTACCTCTAGATCTCTGGTTGGTGATACTTCTAAGAGAATATTTCTCTAGAAGTGTATTGTAATCTATTGTTGTTTTTTTAATAATATATTAGGTGCCTATTGGAGTGAGGGGTTTTTCTCCCAAAATATTTTTCCCTAGGTAAATTATTTTGTTGTGGTATGCATGTTATTTATGTTATTTCTATTAAATTTTTTAAGCTATTATATATATATATATATATATATATATATATATATATATATATATGAAAATATTTTTACATTACCCTCTCCTCAAGGTTAGTGTAGGAAGCTTTTCCACTAAACTTTCTTACAAGTGGTATCAGAGCCTAATCAACTTTGGTTTCAATTGTGGGTTGTTGGGTTTTTTGAGCTAATCCATATTTGAGTGAGATATTATGTAGAAGATACTTTGTGAATTTTGTTGTAGAATTGTTTATATGGCTATTTTGTCAATGTGAATAAAGGTGGAGAATTTTTCTAGAAATAATTTTAAAATGTGGAACTCGAAGGAGGATATGCTAATAGATTGAGATCTGTGGAGGGTTGTTGATGAGACTTTTATGAGACCTATATATTTGGATACAATTATTAAATATATTTTTATGGACTATAAAAGCAAGGATCTAATCAGATTGTGCCTTATAGACATTGTTTTAATCAATGTCCACAAGGATTCATCTACAAAGAGTATATGGAAGAATCTCGATGAGATGTATCAAGAAAAATATTCATTAAATAATATTCTATTGGGGAAGAAATGATATTCCTTCAGAATGTAAGAGGGTGGAAAAATTAAAAACCACTTAGAAGTACTAAATATGTTGGTAGCTCAGTTGGTGTCTATTGGTGTCAAGATGGATGAGGAGGAGAAATGTCAAATTGTACTTTGTTATTTTCCTAATTTGTGGGATTCTCCTTTTATTGCGATCAATAGTACTTTTTTTGTTTTGAGGATGAAAGATGTGGTTGGTTCTTTCTTTTTGAAGAGATGTAGAGGAAGAAAGCCATAGTTTTCCATGAAATATCTAAGGAAAAGGGCAATAAGAATGAGAATCCTAATAAACCCAAATCTCCTAGAAAGTCCAAAGTTATTTTATGAAATTTTTTTAATCCTAGACACATATGTAAAATCCACAAAAGAAAATAAGAAGAATAAAAAGATGAAATTTGATTATGATTCTAGGTCTAAGAAGGAAGACAGTGATGTTTTTATTGCATCTTTGGCCACTCATACATGTGATAATGCATGGTTAATTAATTCAGATCCATCTTTTTATATGACCTCTCATAAAGATTGGTTCTCTAAATATGAAGAATTTGATGGAGGTAAGGTATACTTGGGGGATAATTCTCATTTAAATAGTGTCAGTCATGGTAAAGTTAGAATTAAATTTCAATATTATAGAATAAGAAATATTAATGGTGTGTTGCAACATGAAATTTATTATTTGTAATTATATTGATATATTCAGGTATGAAAGTACTATTGTCTTATGCAAGATGTGAAATGGTGAGAGGTGTCATGGCAGTTTTTAGAGGTGTCATAATTGGAACTTTGTATAAGCTATATGCATACACTATTGAGTTTAATAGTACTTTTGTGAAGAATAAATAAATGGACACTTCATTGGAAAAGGTCACAGTTTTAGCTTTAGCAGATGGTCATGGATTTTAGGTACCTAAGGTTTCTTTTTTTCTCAATTAATATTACTTGTAGATAAGACTATGTTATAGCACCAAAGACTGGGACACATTGAAGAGAAGGGTATAAGGACCTTAAAAAGAGAAACCTTGTTGAATGATTGAATTATTGTGTACTGTTATAAAAAGAAAGAACCTATAATTAGATGATCAATTAGGCCCTATTTTGGCATTCTCAAGATTTGATGTCCATTATGTTTGATCTAGCAACCCACCTCTTACATTTTTATCTTCATTTCTTCCTTCCAACTCCCAATTTCAATTTCATCCTTTTATGGTGGGAAGAGGTTACAAAAAGTGTCCTCTTCTCAAGAAGAGGTTGCAAAAAGAATCCTCTTCCCCAATCCTTTCCTTGAAATTCAAACCATGGGCTTATTTCATGGTTTTAGTAGGATTTCTTCTTCCATGTCAACCTCCTTAAATTTTTGAGATCCAAAATCTTGTGAGAGGCATATTAAAAACCAATCTCTCCTCATTTGGACACACAAAATCAATCAAGTTCATGATAAGAAGATCAATATTTTAAATTCTCTCCTTAGATTTTGCATCCAAGTATCCAGGATCAAATTTTTAAGTATTCCAATAAAAATTTCAAATGAAATATTCTCCATTGTAGCAAGCTTCTTTCCCATGAGGCCAAGTAGAGGAGTTCTCAATCAAGAAAGAAGATTTGTTGTCCATCAATATGCATTCATCTATCCATCATTTAAGGAAATAATTCATCAAACATAACAACATTGAAGATATTTGAGGAGTATTCATGGATTTGTGCATTTTTTAAAGGCATCCTAAATTCTTCCTTCCAAGATTCCAAGTCAGCATACAACTATATTCAACGAAAATGGAAGTATCTTCATAGATATCACAATCTTGATATTGGTTTGTGAAGGTATATGTATTTACAAGGTAGATATAATATTTTCCTTTATATTTACATACTTTCCTTTCATGGAATTTAACTGCTATTTCAAGGTCGATTACTTAACCAAGTTTTGACCAAGGAAAATCCACTTCAACCCAACAATTTTAATTTTTTCTATCTGTAGGAATAGGCGGCAGATGCACCAAGACTTAGAAAATACTTGGAATAGCTGAAAAAATTGGGAATGGAATGAATTTTGCAATCTCTTCCCAAGAATATGATGGTTTTTGTGACCTCTTCCCTTCATTTCAGCCTCAAACTAAAACCGCAGGTCAGTACTGTCATTTAGTTGTTAATTCAGGTACTGGTAGATTACTATATGTTTTATATTAGTCTATGTATGATGAAACTTGTCATTTTGCCTATTTATCTCTCTATCTTTTATTATTCAATCATATTTCTCTTCAATCCAACTTATCTTAATTCATTATCACAAAGGAATCATTGACATGCTTAGTGCTTAAGTCTTACTTGGGCCTAGTGTGTCATCTTCCTTCTGATTGTCCATTCAAAAAAGGAAGACAATTCCCTTTGATTATTGCATCCTTTATTTTATTATTGTATATTTTGGTGAACTCAACACATAACATTTCCACTTTTTATTTAATGGTTAGATGTGTTATTCATTAGATTTCATTTGTAATTGTATGTCTTAATTATATTTGTATTACATAAATGTAATGAGTGTTTGCATATTTCTTTTAGATTTCATACTTACATTTGTTGGACATATTTTCCTTTCATTTCCATGTGCATGAGTGTTACAACACTGATTCCAACCTTAATGTAGGAGCATATAGGTTGTAAGAGAAATCTTGCATCACCCAAATATATTGTCTAGGTTTTTTATAAGGGCTATCTTTGGGCAGGGTTACTATTTTTGGCAAGTTTAATATTTTTAGTAAGATTTTTTTAGTACAGTTTGTCCCAATTACTTCCTTGGAGGTTCATTTTGGATAAATAAACCTACTAGTAGATTTTTGTGGTAAGATCAAGTCTAGTTTTTAAGATATTAATTTTTTTGTTTTGGCGGGGCGACGCAAAAACTTTGAACTCAATTTTGAAGGCCTTAGAGGATCTTGGGGGAGGGGGGGGGGGAGGTCAAACTTTTCTTAGATGGTGCTTCACCATCCTAAGATATAGAGCACTTTGAAAGGTTTCTGAAATGGGGTTATGATAGACAATCGTGTCAATGATTCACAAGTTATGGCTTCTAGAAGTGGTGTCATCATGACTCAAGTTTTGATACAAAAGGAAGAGAGAAAAATCAAGGTGGGAAATTGAACCATTGGGCAACAAAATGGGAAAATTTCACTTTTTATAATATTCTTAGGTAGTTAATTTTGCTACTTATATAGGGATGAAGAGGGGTATAGGTCTCAGTTTGAGAAGTGTATATTATGGTTGTGTCTTGTAGATTATTGTAATGAAAATGCCCATGTGGTTGTAGCATGTTATTTTTCTAAATATTTTAATGTCATTTCATTGAAGATAATAGAAATTAAGTGTTTATGTTCTTGTCATTTTTTTGTTCTTGCATTTTCCTATTTATTTACATGTTGTGTTGTGTGTGTTTACTTGAGTAAGGGGAGTTCCCTTCATCAAGTGGTATCAGAGAATAAGTTCTTGAGTGTGTAGAGAAATCACCAAATGTGAGGCAATTTACACTAGGACTATGGTTTGTGGAGCAAGAGTCCTCTTCTTTATCCCATGTTCTTCACAAAATGCATAAAACTCACTGGATTTGAATTCTCTACCTCTATCTGATCTTAGGCACTTCAATCTTTGTCCAAAATTAGTCTCTACCATCTTAAATATCCAAAAAAATTGAAAGGCTTCTGATTTCTCTTTCAAAAAGGTAACCCACATCATCATTGAATAATCATCAATAAATAACATAAAGTATATGTCTCCATAATGGATTCTTCTCTTAGTAGGACCACATAAATCAATATGCACCAAATCTAACAATCCACTTGAATATTGTGTCTTATTCTTAAAAGTAGATCTATTCATCTTACCCAATTGACACTCTTTACACATATTATCAAGCTTCATCAACTTAGGTAGATCTCTTACAGCATTAGTAGTGCTAACCTTTACCATATTATCAAAATTCACATGAAAATATTTTATATGCCACAACCAACTATCATAATCTTAGCAACAAAGCACTTATTTTTAATATTTTTTTCAAATGAAATAGATTACCTACATTTTTTGTACTAGATGTAATTATATTTCATGTGCTTCCAATGATCTTACACTTCCCTTCCATAAATCCCAATCAATAGCCTTTATCCAATAACTGTCCAATACTCAATAAGTTATGTCTTAAGCCTTCAACATATAGAACATCATCAGTATTATCCTTACCATCAAGAGTGATAGATCATTTTCCTCTAATAAAACAAGGATTGTTATTGCCGAACCTAATAACACCGTCATAATATTCAAGCTTCAAAAATTTATCTTTATCACCAGTTATATGATGTGAGCATCCACTATCAATGACCCATTCATTTATTTTATCAACATTCAAGACTAAAGATTTCTCTTCTTTAGGATTATCTTATTTAATAGTATTAAACACAATTTCTTCTTCATCACTAGATTCATCATTAGTCACACCTTCTTCAGCATAAAAACTTTTATGACTCTTAGGATGAAATTTCTTAGATCTGAACTTGGGTTCTTTAGAAACTTTATTAGGAGATCTAGATGCAATGTGACCAATCTTTAATAGTTAAATCATTTCAAAGGAAACTTTCCTCCATACTTACTGGAGCCCTTAGGTAGTCTTCTTGTAATCAAGGCTTCAAGTTCATCAATCTTCATTTCCTCTTCCATGATCTCTTCCCATTTCTTATCATATTGGCTGAAACTATCTTTAGAGGAGCTTTCTCCCTTTTCATGCTTAGTCACACTAGCTTTAAATGTAGTTTCAACCTTCAGAAGTTCCTTTCTAAGAGTATTCATCGAGTCTTCCAACCAAAGCTTCTCTTGAAATATCTCTAATAGTTCTCAATTTCTCAATAGCTACAACCTTCTCACTGTAACACGTGGGTAAAGATCTTAGCTTTTTTCTTACAACTTCATCATCAGTCAAGGTACCATGAGCATATTTGATGTCACAGACCAGATCATTTAATCTTTGTAAATAGGTTGAGATATGTTGGAAATATAAGGATAATTTTTGTCATTGATTTCAAACTAAAGGACTTATCAAAGCACTAAAGGAGTTATCAGAACACAAATAGATTTATCAGATATATAAGATAGATATTGGAGTTAGTTATCAGAAGACTGGTAGTTATTAGATAAAGAGAAGACAAGTATTACAGCCAATAGAATAAAATAGAGAAATGGTTTTATAGATGAAATCAAGATGAAGGAACCCTAAGATCTAAGGTCATGATTATACGGTTCAATGAACAGAATCATATAAAAGGATCGAAGGAGAAAATCAGAAGCAATGAGAGAGAGAGAGAGAGAGAGAGTGTGAAGAAGAGATATCATCAAAGAACAAGTAGCGAAGGAAAGAAGAGTTTGAAGACAGACAGAGAAAATAAGGGATTTGACAAGATTTGGAGGAAAGCATAGACACATCAATTATCTTGTAAGGAATCCAAATAAATTTTCTACAAGGTATCATAAATCACTTAACTAAGTAGTCTCTCATAGGACTTTAGAAGTTTGTTGTATGACCTTTTTGTAAATCCTTTAATAGGGTGAATGTTGTATAGGTAGGACAAAATCTCTTAATAGAGTAGTCCTAACAAGACTGTAGATACATAGAATCATGTATCAGTCACTCCTAATCGGGTGAGTCACTCAAAAAGTGACATATTGTAGCCTGAACTGGAAAAGAAATTTATCTACATTAAAGAGTTGTGGGTACCATCCACACTGCAAATTTTTCCTCTAACCAAGGATTTTTGTAACACCAAAAATCTATGTGTTATGGGTGTGTGAATTATTGCATGAGTTATTGTTATTTACTTTATGTTATTTCAATTACAACATATCGATAATACTGAACAAACCATTGGTAAACTAGGAATGAAACTACATGTTTGAGATTAAGAGTTTGAATTGATACAAATTTTTAAGTATTGATTCACCCCCCCCCCCCCCTCTCAATACATGATATTTCCAATCAACAATTGGTATCAAATATTTGTTCTCTAGAGTGAAATTTAAACACCTTGAGAGTAGATCTGGGAACATGGAAAGGTATAGGAAAGAAAGAGAAATGGAAGAACCCCTAGATGAAGCCCTTGCATAGAATGAAAATTTAAAGAAGAAGCTAAGAGCGTCATTTTCTAAAAGGAAAGAACTCACAGAACACCTGCAAATAAGTCTAGAAAATATTGAAGAACTATCGGAACAAAGTACACATTCTAAAGAAGTTGATGTAGTAGTTGCAGATCTATTGGAAAAGAACGTAGACCTAGAAGAAAACCTAAATGAAGCCCAACATGAACTTGAGATTCAAGCTATAAAGATGAATGAAATACTTGAAATAATGAAAACTGTCAAAGAAGTCAAGAAAAGCCTTGAAGCCAATAAGAGAAATCTAGAAAGAATGATTAAAGACATAGATGACATCATTGATAAATTACAAAATGAGAATAACACACTAGGTGAGCAACTGAATGACACAAATGAAGAAAATAGATAGGTACTTACCAAAAACAAAAATCTGAGAAAGAAATTTGAAAACTTAAAGACCAATCTGAAAGTTGAAAAAGAGGTTAATGACAGACTCACTAAGTTTGATCGAAGCATGCAAATAATTGATGAGCGGCTGAAAAATCAAAGAAGATCTAGAGACTTAACTGGCCTAGGATATATTGGTGAAAGAAAATTCAAAATTGGTGAATCATCAAAAGTAGTAGCAAAAAATCCATCACAAAAGTCAAAGGAACCTATTGATGCTCAAGGAAAGAAACCTACAAAACCTACTTGTTATAAATGTGGAAAGCTCGATCACACATCAAATATCTGTAGAAGTAGATTAGTCAACATTCCAAGAAGTACACACTTTAATGGACATTGGTACAATTGCAATAAGTTTGGACATCAGGAAAGAGAATGCAGATCAAGACCCAACAACATATCATCTGAAGGAAGTTTCACAGGTTACTGTTACACATGAAATTGGTATGGACATAAAGATGATCATTGTAGTTTAAGAACTTTATTGACAAGAATAACAACCAAACCAATAATCATATTGAGAAGAGAAAGAAATGTTCAAGTTATGTGCAACATCTATGGACACTTTGAACATATGGTGATGAACTGCAAATTGATAAATCCAAGAGGAAATTTAGGACCATGGAGATCAACTAGTATGGTATATTCCATCTCTCACAAGTATGGACATATTGCAAACAATTGTAAATACCGACAAGCCAGCAACGCGGATAACAAAGGAAAAGTGGTGATTAATCCAGAGCAAGAAAAAAGTAATATGAAGAAAAAGTGGATCAAGAAGGAAAGAATCAAAAATCAAGAAGGAAACCCTCTAACCTTAGGGGAGGAGGACTCACCATCAAACTAAGCAAGTAAGTTATTTCTTAGAGACCGATAAGAAATTGCTAAATTTGTTTTTCCCTTTATAAGTAAAGATAGGATGGATCACATTTAAGCATATTATAGATATAGTAGAACTCATAGTGGACATATTTAATGGAAATCAATTAGTATTAGATATTTTTGCTTTATCATTTTGGAGATAGATAGTTATCAGAGAATAAGTGAAAGGAAAGTAATTGGTGGAAGAGTATCACTATTGCATAAAAGAGATGATTATCAGAAAAAAAGTTATTATTGGAGACATTTATTGCCTAATTAGCTACTTGTACACTTTTTCAAAAATAAATGTGTCAACATTATTCATTTGTTACCTTATTTTGTAAATAAATTGATTGATTAGCATCTAAGAGTAAAAGAGAAATCCATTGAGAAATATTATCAACAAGAAATTATCGCATAATTGAATGAGAATATTTGTGTGCCCTAGCTTAGCGAAGTCGATTGAATTTGCATAAGGAACTGTATACTAGAAATAGTATCTTCATAGAATTAGTATTGACAATAAATGAAATAGAAACTAAATAAACCATAATTATAGCAACTATTTAGCAAATTTAAGATCAATTGAGAATCATATGGCTCTCTATCTATGAGTGTTAATAGAAGCTCCAAGCTTCCATTAATGACAGTCCTAGAATGAGAAAGATAAATGATTAAAGCTAAAGATAATTGTTCAATTCCAATTTGAAAGCTAAATTAAGTCTAGATTGCCTTTCTAAGCTCAAATTGCAAGAGGTTCAATGCAATTCTTAGATGTTTGGTTATGAATTATGAAGGTTTTGGTCTTCCTTTTATAGATTTTCCCAATGGTAGGAGGTGTAGTGTAGTTAATCATGATTAAGCCTTGGTTGAGTCTTTGGTTCCACCCTTTGAAGACAATGCAAAGTTAGTGTCCTCAAAGATTGGGACAAGTAGACAAGATCAATGGACAAGATTCTCTTTCACTTTGAGTGATTGAGATTGAATTTGTCTTGATCCATGTGAATGCCTTTCTCTCAAATCCTATTGGTTGATTGAATTTCCTCCCCTTTTGGGTTGTTGAGGGAAATTAGGATTTATTAATTGATTTAAATTGATTTGTTTAGCCATGTACCCCTTGAATGGGTTGAATTTGATTTTAATCCAAGACTATACAATTAATTAATTTAATTGCACTTTGATTACTTGCACTTGATTAAAATGCTCTCAATTTTTATTTATCTTGAATCAAGCCTTGATTTTACTTTTGATTGGCTAATTATTCATTGTGATTCAATTGATTCAATTTTGTCCTAAATTTTCTTTGATTTGACTCAATTTATCATTTAATTGTCTTTGTCCATTTTCAGGTGATTACAAATGCCCCTCTTTGAGTTGACATGTGAAGCATGTCGATTCAAAGAATACTCTGATCTTGCTGATGATAGGTCCTGATTCATTAATGGTCGATCTTTGATGTTCATTTGATGTCTTTCGATGGTCGATCCTTGATTTTTGATATGAGATTAATGCAGTTCTGATGATGTTCCTTCAATTGATATGGTACTATGATGATCATTTTGATGATGGTTGTTCTTTGATTACTCCCTAATATGATGTTTGATTCGATGAAATATTCCAATGTAATGCCTGATTTGATGATTGATTCCGATGCAATGCCCCATTCAATTGATTACGAAAAATTTCTTGATAAAAGCTTTTTCTTTTTTATTTGATGGTCGATCTCTTGATTCATTGATGTTGATGATGTTGTTGATGTTGATATGATTGCATGCCCCCTCAAGAAATGAATCAAAATGATTGTCGCTAATTTGGTTGAGATTGGGAAATTTCAATTTTTTTCCCGATATAGAAATTTGAAAATGCCCCGATCATGAGAGAATTTGATGAGAAAAGATTTGATTGATAAGATGTTGATGTTCCAAATAAGTTGATGATGGTTTGGTATCATTTGAAATCATTCAAAATCACTTGGTTGATGTTGATGTCAATCTGATAGGATAAGTTGATGGGTTGATATTTTTCTCTCAAGATCTAGAGAGACAAAACAATGATTTTCCTTCAAGATCTAGAGTTAGGATATTTGATGCGCTCAAGATGAGAAAATGGATGATATGATAACTTGATTGGTGTTAGATGATCACTTGGATGATTTGAATAATTGATATTTGATACATGATTAGATGTTTTGATGATACGGAGTTGATTAGATTTTCTCATGATGCAAAATAGGGATTGATAGAAGAGAAGGTGATGAACAAGATTAGGTTGCCCCTAGTTGAGCAACATGATTGATTATTGATGATGTCCTTGATGAAGCATGAATCATTTTGATGATATATCTTGATGAAATTGATGTACCTTTGATGATCAAATTGAACATGATTTTTTATGATGAATACTTCAAGCATTGATGATGTTGATCAGGACTTTCATTCTATTGATGGAGATTTGATGATGTAGATTTCAAGACATTTGATGATGTACCATTGATGATAGCATTGATCATTTGATGTATCTTGATTTGGTTTTTTGATGATGATAACTCCACCCCCTTTAGCTTTCCTCTTGAAAATTAGTTTTTGAGCTAAGAAAGGCAAATGCATTTAATCTAAGATGTATGCAACTAACTATCATTATTCAGAATTTGGAAGCTTATTTTCATCATCGAGCCTTTTGGAACATGAAATTGGTACAGTCATCATTGGTTCAACCATGATGATATGAATACTTCTTTCCTCATATTTTAACAATTTCAAGTAAACAAATAAATAATTGCTCCCTTTCATATACAAATGTCCTTGATGATCCTTTGATGATCATATCATTAGACGGATTCACATACTACTATGAATCAACCTGACAAGCACTCAAGAAGAAATCAAGAAAATACCATGTCTTTATAATCGCTCATCTAGTAAAACTTCATCAATTTGCTAGAAAGATATGCTTCCAAAAATCTAGTAACACTTTGAACATTTTTGCTTTTGTTTGTAGATACATATTTCAAAAACTTCATCCACTTTGATCCTTAGTTATGTTTAAGCCTTTTTAGATTTTGATCTGATTTGATTAAGCTTTTTATATTTTGATTTGATTTGTCAAATGTTGTTGTTAGATCAAGTATTTGGATGTTTGAAATGTAATATTGATCAATAAGTTCAAGTGTAGCCATTTTTCAATTTTGTTGCAATGATTTGAGCCAATTGATGTTTGCTTTGCTAAGCTTGTTGAATTTGGATTGGTGCCCGCAGTTTGATTTGGAAAAGATAGTGCTTTGTTGGGCAATGCAACTTTTGAGTGTTTACTTAAGATTTGCAATTTTTAGATTTTTGTTTTTTAATTTTTTTTTCTTTTTAAAAGATTTTTTATGTTTTTGGATTTTTAGAGATTTTTTTTTTTGGATTTTTAGATATTTTTTATTTTTTTTGTTTTTAAGAGATTAATAATTCTTAAACAAGATCACATTGAATTTGTCCCCAATATCTAATAAGGTATAGGACATGAAAGATGGATTTGCAAACTGATGATTCACCAATGAATAGGCAATGATGGATGAAGCAAGTGTTTTACCCATATGACCATCTCCTCAAGATTATCCAAGCTAGGAAAAAATAATATCTCAATATAGGCCAAGGATGTGGTGTTGGATAGCATATGGAATAATGACCTGGTGTCATGACAATGGTCCAAAGGAATGAACATATCAAGAGACTTTTTCTAACAATTTTTTTTTTCATTTCTTTTATTTTTCAATTGGATCAAGATTAAGGGATAAATATGAATAGGATCACACAATAAAGATAAAGGGGTGGTGAAGGCCATGAGTGAATGGTTTGGGATTATGAGAAGTCTTCTTAGAAATAATGAAGGTGGCTTTAGGATAAGCAAGATCATGATAAGGTAGCATGAACGCAACAAGTGAATAGGTTGATGGATAGGATAACTCATGTCAAGGTACTTAATGCTCATGGATGTGTTCAACCTTATCAAGATCAAAGGTGAAAAATTAATTATGGATGTAAGTGAGATAAATGGTAGAAATATGGAGGATATGATGGATGAAACTTGCCCCCAAGTGTAGAGTGCAAGAGAGAGGAATCATGCATGATGCATGTTTTCTACATTTGCATCATGGTACTTGTCCAAGATGCCACAAGAAGTGGTTTTCACCATAGGATGGATTTCTTTTCTTTTCTTTTCTTTTCTTTTTCTTCTTTTTTTTTCAATCAATTTTTTTTTTCTTTCAATGTTCTCTTTTTTGGATGGACTCAAGCCTCATGCTCTTTGTATACTCCTTGAAAAGGTATGATATGATGTGCCAAGGCCACTGAAAGGTATGCTCAAAGATGTTGATAGGGTGATGGAAATGTGATATGGTGGATAAGGTAAAGGGTGGCTAAAGATTTATGCAATGGATTGGATAAGGGAAATAGAAGGATAATGAATGAGAGGATAATAAGTCTTTCTATGCATGGGCATGAAAAAGAGAATGGAAGGATAATGAATAGGAGGATAAGAAGTATTATCAAGATCAACATTGATACACACCTTGAAGGGTAGTAGAATAATGGAGGAAAAATGGGTGATATAGCTTGAGACTTTGAAGTAAGAGAGGATATGGATCTTGGGACACAAGGACTCAAAATGGATGGATGAGATGGAATGCATTTTGGAGAATGTGGAGTGGAAGCCTTTGGAAGCTTAAATGTCAACTTTGAGTTCTCTTTTGTGTGTAAGTCCTTCAAAAGTGACTTGGGAATCCACACTTTCTTTGATTTTTCTTTCCTTTTGGATGCTTTAGAATGCATTTCTTCAATGAGGGATTTAGAAACCCACATTTTCTTTGATTTTTCTTTTTGCATGATGGACCTTTGTGGTGTCTTGAATATTTATTTTTTTCTTTCATTCACATGTTGATTAGATGGGACATGGTTCTCTTCATACATAAGTGGATTCTTGGTTTTCTGATTTTTATGTTGCGCATTCAAATTTCTTCCAAAGGACTTGGGATTGGTGGATGAATAAGGTTGATATGAATGGTTCATATGGATGGGTTCATATGGAGGTTTCATAGGGATGGGTGTTTGGTTTCTCAAGTATGTATGTCTTTGTTGATCTTGATAGGATACAGGGTAAGTGGATTGTGGGATAGGGATGGTAGGAAAGGTTGATGGAGGAATATAATGGTCTAATATGGATTTGGAGGATGTATAATGTTTCAAGTTTTGGATATAGGGACCAAGGATGGATTTGTAGGATGTATAAGTACTATGCTTATGCACAAATGGAGGTAAATGGGATGTGGGAGGGATATCAACATCTTTATTTTGAGCTGCATGGCCAAGGCTTTCGTCTTTCGGATTTATCTTTGTATCAATAGGCTTATATGTAGCTTTGATAGGAGTGACTTTGATATGAGCAGTTGAAGCTTGAGATAGATATGGAGGCTTATGAAAAGTGGATGTTGGGGTACTTTGATCTTGACAAGGATCTTTTGATAGCCTAGGAAGAATACTTTTCTTTTCATTTTCAATAAGTTCATTAGAGATGGAAGGAATACTTTGATCTTGCTTAGGAGATGGGTATGATATAGGAGGTGAAGGAATATGGGGTGTTTGAGACAGAAGTATATCTTCTTGAAAGAAATGGAAGGGTATGAAGGGTTCATCATGGGATTCTTGGGATATGGGACTTTGGTCAACTATAGGATAAGGAGGGATATTATGTTGATCTTGATCCTTAATAAGACTTGTTTCTTTGCAATTTTGATTAGTCTCTTGACATGGAGCCACTTATAAGGACAATGTAGGAGTTTGGATCCGCATTGAGGGATTCTTGAAAGGATGATGGATGTTCATTTGAAATAGGAATGATAGGCATTGTAGCACATGAAGGCTTGGGGTCTATAACCTTTGAAGCATGGAAGAAGTTGTAGCAAGATGTAGGTTAGCTTGGATCTCTTTTAGAGGTAGCCCTTGAGGGTATACATAGTCATTATGAAAACTGTTTGGATCTTTGTTTGATGGAGGAATATTGGATAGCTTTGCTTCTATATGAAATGGAGGAATGGTGGAATAGGTGAAAGCTATAAGAGGACCACCACTACTAGACATGTGTTCATAAGTTTGATCTTGCTTGAGAGTAGTATCTTCATTAGATGAGTCATTAGGATTTTCAATTTCAATTATGTCATCATCAATAAGATTTTGGATTTTATGTTTCAACTCCATGCAATCTAAAGTTTCATGCTCATTATGTCTATGATATGCACAATATTTACTCAAAAGATAAAACCACATGAAGTGATTTGAGGCAACATGATGAGATCATTTTCAAGAAGTTTTTCCAAAGTTGATTCATATGAATTTCCCAGAGTAAATGATCTATCCCAAGGATATTTGGATGTATTTTTGTTTCCCAAAGAGTTGTCATATGATGAATATTGTTGAGATGGGACTAATTCCTCTTGATTTCCTTGATCAAAGATGAGATTCTCTTGATATTTTGAAATAGGTTCTTCATCAAATATTGGTTTATCATTAGGATATTTTTTATCAAACATAGGGTTTTCATGATATTCTTTTTGATCAAATTTTGAATTATCAAAGATATGATGTTCATAATGTTTTTCTTGATCATAGAGGTAAGGAAACAATGTTCTTAATGAGAATTGGTTGGATAATGTTTCCATTTCTTTTTCCATTTGTGAATAGAATATTCTCTTGAATTTTTATTATTAATTGATTTTTGGATCTTAATGAATGTTTTATTTTTGTAATCAAAGATCTTCAAGCACAACACAATGATTTTATCAATTATCACAAGAAATTCTTCCAAGCAATCTACCTAAGGTCAAATTTGGCTTTTAAATGACTCTAATGAGGTAGGCTTGCTAATTTATCAAGGATTTAGTATGAATTCCATTCAAAATGGACACTAAAATTTCATCCTCCAAGTATATTAGGAGGCTTCCCACCACTGGTATGTCGGAGTTTTGCGCAATCCGTGAGGACTACTCGAGGAAGTTCAAAAATTTAGTATCCTTTTGTCACACACCCCATTAAGGATGTATGTGTTTTGTTTTATAGTGGGTTGGATTCTCATAGAAAAAGCAAGTGTATCCCACTTTGGGTTGTCCCTCTCACCAGCCCTTTTAAGGCAAATCTCAGGAGGCAAGCCCAACTAAAGTTCTAGCATGGTATTCTCTATAGGATGTTATTTTTTGTTTCTTTTTTGCATGCAAAAAAGAAAAAAAAAATTAGCACTTTTTAACAAACATACTTAACAAGGTTCAATTTCCAACCCACTAACTAATGAGAATCGATTATTGCTACTCTTTTCTACAAACAAGGGGTTTTTCAATTAAGTGTTTGGTTTATTCCTTTAAGCTATCCAAATTACTAGATTTTGAAAGGACAAAGCCACAATGTAAGCATGCAAATCACCAAGTTTTAAGGCTTACCTTTCCTTGTAGCTAACAGGGCATTTTTGAGTTAACTCCATGATTTTATGCTTACCTTGGCTATATTTCCTTTCCAATGTTCTTTTTTTCTCCAACAAGTTAGTCAACAAATCCAACCAAAGATAAATTTGAAGAAACAAAGACAAACTGAATTTTAAGCCTTACTTGTCAAAGCTTTGCCTTCTCTGTTGAATCTGCTCTCTAGATTTTTCACTTTTCTGTGGTCAAACATCCTGCAGAGTTATGAAAATCATTTTACCACAGTCAGATAATGAAAATTTATAATTTATGCTAAAGCACTCATGTAATGCTTAAAAGTGCTATTTTACTACTTAAAAGCATTGTTAATCATATTAAAAGCGTTGCTTTAACTCTGTCAAAAAATTTCAAAGTGCACAAATATAGTAAAAGCGCTTAGTAAAATATCAAAAGTGCTCAGTAGTCAGGGAAAATGCACTATCTGTCTGTGCAAAAGCACTATGAGAATGATAGATAGATAATAGAAAGATCAAAAGCGTCGTTGATCAGTGCAAAGGTGCACAACTTTATCACAGAAGCGTTGAAACAATGCTTGAAAGCGTCGTTTGATCGTGTAAAAGCGTTGTTTAACCTATTAAAAGTGTTGTTTCCTAAAAAATCTGAGAGTTAAACACATGCAAATTTGATAAAAATGATATAAATCCAAGCGTTTAGTAAAGTGAAGCATTCTGCCCCACGGTGGGCACCATTTTGTATGCTAGAAATAGTAGCTTCATAGAATTAGTATTGACAATAAATAAAATAGAAACTCAATAAACCATAATTATAGAAACTATTCAGCAAATTTAAGATCAATTGAGCATCCTATGGCTCTCTATCTAAGAGTGTTAATAGAAGCTCTCAGCAAGCTTCCATTAATGGCAGTCCTAGAATGAGAAAGATAAATGATTAAAGCTAAAGATAATTGTTCAATTCCAATTTGAAAGCTAAATTAAGTCTAGATTGCCTTTCTAAGCTCAAATTGCAAGAGGTTCAATGCAATTCTCAGATGTGTGGTTATGAGTTATGAAGTTTTTGGTCTTCCTTTTATAGATTTTTCCAATGGTAGGGGGTGTAGTGTAGTTAATCATGATTAAGCCTTGGTTGAGTCTTTGGTTCCACCCTTTGAAGACAATGCAAAGTTTGTGTCCTCAAAGCTTGGGACAAGTAGACAAGATCAATGGACAAGATTCTCTTTCACTTTGAGTGATTGAGATTGAATTTGGCTTGATCCATGTGAATGCCTTTCTCTCAAATCCTATTGGTTGATTGAATTTTCTCCCCTTTTGGGTTGTTGAGGGAAATTAGGATTTATTAATTGATTTAAATTGATTTGTTTAACCATGTACCCCTGGAATGGGTTGAATTTGATTTTAATCCAAGACTATGTAATTAATTAATTTAATTACACTTTGATTTTATTACACTTGATTAAAATGCTCTCAATTTTGATTTATCTCGAATTAAGCCTTGATTTTGCTTTTGATTGGCTAATTATGCATTGTGATTCAATTTTATCCTAAATTTTCTTTGATTTGACTCAATTTATCATTTAATTGTCTTTGTCCATTTTTAAGTGATTACAGGAACTAGCGAAGAACTTGCATTCAAAGAATCATTTGAGAAAAATAGCACTAACTATTCAAAACCCTTTAGTGGTAAGCATTAACGACAAACCAACACCAGAATTCAATTTGTACCCATTGAAGGCAGCTAAGAAAGATAATGTCGGAGCCCTATCATCATTACCTTCAAGAGTAATTCTTAGAGAGGACATGTTACAAATTTGACTCACAATAAAGTCATAGATCTTGGAGAAGAATAAATCAATAAAATATACCACAAAGAGCTTAGCGCTGAAGGAAAACTAAAGGGTGATCATAATCATCTACAGACAAAAGGATTGATGCATATGGTATTTTTACCTAAATTCAATGAAGAATTGATCATCTATATATGTACTGAGTCATATGCATGAGGATTTTATGTGGTTAGATGAGGAAAGACCAATCAAAATTACAAAAGACCTAATTCATATGGTCATTGGTCTATTGGCAGAAGGAAAGGAATGAACCCTACATGTGAGCAATATGTATGAGCTGAGGTAAATCACTAAAACATCAAAGGATGGGAGAGCTATGAGAGTTGATAAGGTCAAGGACCTAGAGATGGGATTTATGATGATCATTGGTTACAAAGTTTATCAATCTAGTCAACTGAACAATGTACCTGGTAGTGTTGTGTATGCAGCCTATGAGATAGAAAAGTTGGGCAAAGCCTATGATTTGGTGGACATGTTTCAAACACAACTATTTGTGAATATGAATCAACTACAGAGGGATCAGAAACAAGAAGTTAAGTATGGATCATTTATTGTTTGTTTATACTTTAATGTGAATAATTTCTTCCCAAGCATAGGTCAAGTAAATTGGAAAATAGATAGACCAATAATTTATGAGATGAATGAGTATATTTCTCAACTAGGAGAGGATTACAATAAAATTATGTGTGGATATTTTAAGAAATTATAAATTAAGATACAAACATGCTATTAGATACCACCATCAATAGTGGATAAATACAAAGATTCAATATATTTTCATGTAGACATTGATACATGCAGGATCCAACTAGTACAACCAAGAAAATCTTGGGTACAAATATTTGGATATGAATTCAGTAAGGAGGATGTAGTAAGATGTGTGGATCATATCTTAAGTCTACCTATTAAAAGGAAAGCTAAAGAATTTAGAACATATAAAGGAGCATATAATAGAATTACATTGGAAATCAAGAAGCCTAAGATTATGAAGAAGAAAGAGAAAATGCTAAAGAGATTGACAACTAAATATGGAGAAAGTGAAGGAGAAAGCAGTACTTATTTGGAAGAGGTAGAACATCAAGAAGAGAGGTCACTGTAGCTCCCTTCCACACCAGTTAAGAAGAATAGGTCAATAGATAGTGGATCAGTCATAAAGACATCAAACCTACCTGATAAATTCAAGAAATTGAAGAGAACTTTGAAGAGGAAACACAATTGAAAATACCAAGTACTATAGGTAGGAAAGATAAAGAAGTTACCAAGAAATAAGAACCTTTAGAGAGGAGAACCATCAGAAGGGATACATCACAACCTTCAGAGCCTGAATGAAGAACAACAAGGAGTCAAGTGAAAAATTTGTTAGAGTAATAAAGTGTTTACTGATTAATTAAATCATAATTGATTTAATTACTAAGTCACTTATTACCTCTTTCAACTTAAGCTAAACTTTAGGCATATAATAATTAATTAATTAATTAATTATTATTATGCAACCTAGGGTTTTCCCTTTTTTGGGTTTCAAATATCCTTTTATAATGATTGATCTTCTCTTTTGTATTCTCAACTATGTACATCATGTAACACAAATTATTCATTATTGATGCAACTTTTGTTTTTGCACATCAATTATTTCTCCTCTCTTGTGGATCCATTTGTTCAGGCCTCCATAGTTGTTTTCTTCTCTCTTTTTGTGATAGGTGTTTGTGTGCAGGTGTTCTTGGCCCTCATGGGAGCTATGGTTTGTTTACTCATCAACTCCAATATGGTATTAGAGCTTCAGATCAATTTTCCCTTGTCCTCTTCCTAAGAGATTCAACCATGTTCATCAGATCTGCATTTCAAAGGGTTTCCTATTGAATCTAGGGGTACCTCTCTTTCTAGTCATCTTGGCTTCAAACAGACCTCATGATTGCATTCAAAGCATCCAAGAACCCCTAGATCCATATAAAATTTGTCTAATTTGGACAAAGTTGGAATCTGTAGCAAAAAAAATTGCAACTAGCCCCAACATAGATCCCAAGGTGGTCACTAGTATTTTGGAGCATTTTTGGCTCAAATGGACCTCATCATTGAGCTCATAGCAGCCAAGAACCCTATGATCTATATAAAGCACATCTGATTCAAATGATGTTATAGATCGTGGGAAAAAATTATGTATCGGGGTCGTACGACCTTGGCACGTAGATCAAGGTGGCAGTATCATAAAAGAAATAAAAATAAAAATTTAAGTGGGCCCCACCCTAGGCACCACTGGGCAGCCACCTAAACTCCACTTGGTCACCACTGTAGCAGTGATCGCTGGCAACGAAACCACCAGCATCACCATCGGTGACTGTGGCGGTCACTGACGTGACTGCCGGGGTGACCGCAGTCACCATAGAAACTGCTTGGAACCATCAAGTTCAAATTAAATGTCATCTACCTACCACATAAAAAAAGGTCCTATGGAGGACCAAGGAGCCAAGAATTTCAACCCTCAACCACAACCCCCTTGTCACCCACATAACCAGAGGCCCTAATTTTTTGGCCCAATGGGCCTATTATTTTTTTGATGTGACGGCCATATGGCCATCAATTTTAGCCCTATAGTTTACTGATGTCAGCACTACATCAGCACTTCCAAACACCTTTTTGGGCCCTCTGGTGCAGCTATTGGTTTTTTGCTCATAACTTGAGCATACAGTGTCAAAATCGGGAAAATGAGATATTGTCAAAAAGCTGGTTCTAAGCTCTATCCAGATATGCAGGTTTGAATTTCTAATTTTTCTTTTTTCATGGTTTTTTTACTATCAAATCTAGATGTCCAATTTTCCACTCCAAGAGCTCTATCTTGTGCATTCAGACTCCATTTTGGGCAAACAATATATCATTGGAAATCTTGTTCAGAGAAATTTCTAGTGCTATGAGTCATTTTTCTAGATTCTTCTCCAAGTATATTTTGTTCAGTTTCTTGCATATTTGCAATCTGGTGGATATCTTGGATGTTACAGGTCATGGGATCTCTTCCCTTTGAGGGATGGCTCATCTTTGGTTGTTCTTTTATTTCAGAAGCCTTCTCTCTTCTTTGAGAAGTGTATACTTCACTTTTGTAGCATTCTTTTATGCACACGCACTAAGATAAAGTGTCATTCTATTGCATGTATGGGATCTTGCACATGTTCGTGCTCTATGTACTCGCACTCCATTATAAAGTGCTAGGTGGGGTTTGATGTTTGCCTTTTTTTTCTATCTACTTTTGTCATGTGAGTGTTCCTCTAATGAGATTAGCCTCAGGTATCTCTATATGTGTTTTTACTCTCTCTACACCTTCAATGTTTCAGGTTCTTTTTCATCATGCAATTTGAATATTGGACGTTCTTTTTAGTGTGCCTTTCATTACTCCCTTATCATCATTATGGGGGGGTTTCTACCATTGGTTCTACTGCTTCCTTGGTTCGATAGTGTGAGCTATGTATTTAGTAGTTGATTCTATGTACTAGGTGGATGCAGTGGTTGGGTACCTATGCATTCCAGTGAGATGGATCATTTACCATATGGACACTCGTTTCTTTCCTATTTTTGGATGCACTCTTTTGGCTTTGATTGATCAGCTCTTCAAACTTTGGTGTTTTTATGCCATCTATATCTTCGAGTTTAGGTGTTTGCCTTTGTTTGCCTCTTGATTCGAGTAGTGTCATTTGAGGGCACTCATGCAGATTATAGTCTTCTCTACCTAGTCATATTTTAGTGGAGGATCTTCAAATCAGTAGTCACTTCTTAACAGAGTTTGCAACTTCTTGCTTCAGTGATGTTCTACATGTTCATCCTTGTTCCTATTTTCTGGAATATTCCTAGTTTTGAAGGCTTCTTTAGTCGTTTAGACTAGTCTTCGTCTCTTTTTGGAGTAGAGTTTTTCCCATGTGGTTTTCTCTATTTCTCCTCTTTTCAGAGACTCTCTTTTGTATTTGGTTACCTGATCAGGCCTTTTGTTGCTGAGACCCATTTTCTTTCAGTTGTTCTTTTTATGTTTTTATCTTCTCCCAAATTTTATCTTAAGGGGGGTGTTAGAGTAATAAAGTGTTTATTGATTAATTAAATCATGTTTGATTTAATTACTAAGTCACTTATTACCTTTTTTGACTTAAGCTAAACTTTAGGTATATAATAATTAATTACTTTATTAATTATTATTGTGCAACTTAGGGTTTTCCCTTTTTTGGGTTTCAGATCTCCTTTTATAAGGATTGATCTTCTTTTTTTTATTCTCAATCATGTACATCATGTAACACATATTATTTGTTATTGATGTAACTTTTTTTTTGTACATCAAATATTTTTCCTCTCTCATGGATCCATGAGTTCAAGCCTCCATAGTTGTTTGCTTCTCTCTTTTTGTGACAGGTACATTTGTGTGTAGGTGTTCTTGGGAGCTGTGGGTTGTTTACTCATCAACTCCAATAAACTCCACCTACAAAGAAGGTACAGACTAAAGTAGAAGAGGAAGATACTAAATTAGAAAAAGAAATAATGCCATGGGGAAAGTTGTTAGGAAGGAAACAATTCAAGATACCAACAGATCCTATAGAGATGGCACAATATATCACATAAATAGGACTAGTTGGGAGAATCAACCCTACAACATTTACAAATTTTTTGGAAGCAGACAAACAATTAATTGAATAAACAATTATGAAGCACTTTTATGCATACAACAAGTATCCCAGAGATATCAAGGATAATGTACCAAAGGAATTATATGAAACATTACTTGTAAGATGGAATTCAATGTATCATAGAGTTGAGGAAATAAGAAAAAAGGTATTGAAGAAAATCACTCCACATTTATCAAACAATGACATATAGATTTACATAAAAAAGGCACAAAAGAGAATTTAGAATGAAGACACTAATAACTATGGTGTTAGTAAATGAAGAATCAAAATTGGAACATGATATTGCACAAACATGGAAGGAGATACTAAAAAAGGAGAAAAATGAAGCCTATTCAAAGGTGGGACTGTCACAAGTTGACGACTCATTTACTATTAATGAGTTAATCAATAACGCACATAATGAAAATGATATGCATAGTGATAAAGACGATATAATTATTGAAGATATTACTGATGAAATGGAGAAAGAGGAGGCACAAGTTTAGATGCCAAAAGAAAAAGAAACTAAAAATATTGAAACATATGTCAACACATCTACTGATTAAAGATCACTAGAAACCGATGAATACAGACAAAATTGATAAGATACTGTAACAGTAGCACAACAAGTAGAGTTACCTAAGCATACATTGCAAAGTATTGAAGAGATATTGCAGGATATGAATAAGAAAGAATAAGTATTAGGAACAACTTAGCAGAACCCCATATCAACTGAACATCAACACCTACCACTCAAACAATCAACCAACAAGGACCCATCAACCAAAGAGAAACAAGAGGCCGAGGATACCAGAAGTAAAAAGAAAGACAAAAGTGATACCAGTAAAAATGAACAACCATCTCAGGCACCAAAAGAGTTAAATAAAGAAGAATCAAACAAAATAAATGATAGGGATGAGAAGAAAGACATAGATAAGAATAATGATGAATACAAGGATAAAGATACCAATAAGGAGAAAAAGGAAACCAAATTAAAGTGGAGGCATGAGGATACCAAAGACGATGAAGATGATGAAGTAGATAGTAAAGACCCCCAATTTGAGATACTAAAACAAGATCTGAGGAAAATGATGAAAAAAAGAAGATAAAGAAGAATATGCAAGAGTACTACACTTGAAGGAAAAGTTGAATAAGGAAAAGGCCAAGAAGCTAAGGAGAAGAGATCTTAACAGAACACTTAATATATTTGAAGACGTAATGCTAGATGTGAATGTAGATGAAGATGACTCACTGGAGAAGAAACTCAAGGTATACATTGATCAAATCAATGGATCTAGAACTATTTTGGAGCAATAGCTCACTCATGAAGAAACTAAAAAATTATAAAATCAACTTTTTCAAAAGTTATTAACGAAGATAAAAGTTTTGAAAGTTGAATTATCAAAGGCTATTGAAGTTCTGAAAGGAATTTTATCAAAAGCAAAATCAATGTACAGTAAGTCATGTAATTTTTTTTGAATTTACCAAGGATGTAAATAGTAAGATTATCGGAGCTCATAATGAGCTAATGTAACATATCAACAACCTAAAACCAACAACAACAAATTTTGCAGTACATTAGACAAAGTTGCGAGAATTAATTTCAAAGGAATAGGAGTTTATAACAGAGAAAGACAGGTTAAATATGAGGATTTTGGAATTACAAGCTATCATTACACCTCGCATAGCTATAATTCAGGCCAATATAGAAGAAGTAGAGAACATTGTATAGACACCAAAACTTAGTTTTGTAGATAGCTTAGAAGAGCTAGCATCAAATTTGAACAGACATATAATTGGTTTAACTACATTGAAAGATTCATGGAACACTATTTTTGTAGAATCCAGGAGATATGTACAAGTTCATCACAAACAAAATCTAGAACCTTTTCACCTCAATAAACATATATATCATTAGGCATTGATTTCCAAAAAAGGGGGAGAAGTAAGGAGAAGTAAGGTGAAATAAGGAGAAGTATGCATAAAAAAAGAGGAGAAAATTATAATAGGGGAAAATACTGAAAACAAAAATATCAATAGAACAATTTTGAAGAGTCAGAGAAGAATCAAAGTTTTTTCCATCAATGCCAAAGGGGGAGATAGTTGGAAATCTAAGGATAAGTTTTGTCATAGATGTAAAACTAAAGGAGTTATTAGAACACTAAAGGAGTTATCAAAACACTAAAGGAGTTATCAAATATATAAGATAGATATCAAAGTTAGTTATCAAAAGATTGACAGTTATCGAATAGAGAGAAAACAAGTGTTGCAGCCAACAAAAGGAAATAGATAAAATGGTTTATGGATAAAATCGAGATGAAGGAACCCTAAGATCTAAGGTCATGATTATACAATTCAATGAATAGAATCATATAAAAGGATGGAAGGAGAAAATCAGAAGCAGTGTGTTTGTGTGTGTGTGTGTGTGTGTGTGTGTGTGTGTGTGTGTAAGAGAGAGAGAGAGAGAGAGAGAGAGAGAGAGAGAGAGAGAGAGAGAGACGAAGAATAAGCAGGGAAGGAAAGAAGAGTTTGAAGACAGAGATAGAGAGCATAAGGGACATGACAAGATATGGAGGAAATCACAGACAATTCAATTATCTTGTAAGGAATCCTAAGAAATTTTCAACAAGGTATCATAAATCCCTTAACCAGGTAGTCTCTCACAGGACTTTAGAAGTTCATTGTATGAACTTTTTTGTAAATCCTTTAATAGGGTGAATGCCATATAGGAAGGATAAAATATCTTAACAAAGTAGTCCTAACAAGATTGTAGATACATCTAACCATGTATCATTCACTCCTAATTAGGTGATTCACTCAGAAAGTGACATATTGTAGCCTTAATCGAAAAAAAAAATTAGTTGCAGTGAAGAGTTGTGGGTACCATCCCCACCAGAGTTTTTTCCCCTAAAAAAGATTTATGCAATACCAAAAATCTATGTTTTATGGGTGTGTGAATCATTGCATGAGTTATTGTTATTTAATTTATGTTATTTCAATTACAATATATCAGTAATATTGAATAGACTATCGGTAAGATGGGAATGAAACTACATGTTTGAGATTAAGAGTTTGAATTGATACAAATGTTTAAGTATTGATTAACCCCCCCTCTCAGTACCTAATATTTCCAATCAACAAGATAGACTTTCTTTCACTCATCTTAATATATTCAAATCTTCGTTTAAAACCCTACAACTTAGCTTGCTTAACATACTTTGTTAGAAAGTAAAGTCCACCAAGATAACTAAGAGGGGGGGGGGGGTGAATCATTTATTAGATAAATACAAATTTTATCACCATTAATATATTTCAACCATGTAATCGATGTAAGAAACAACCATAGAAAGATAAACATACACAGCAACACAATAAGACAAGATATGTTGACTAGGGAACCTCTTCATCAGAGAGTAAACCCCGGTGGGAATGATGCCCACAAAAGAAGTACCAATATAAAAATTCCTTGTGAGAGGATAGACTCTATTAAGAGCCTTATGAAATACATTCAGTACATATGAGTCCATGTTAGGAGACTTTGAATCTCTGTTAAAAGATTCTAACCCTGTTAGGAGTTATGGAAGACAAAAGGACCCACTGTCCAAACAAATTCAAGGGCAAGATCACTGAACACACTGTCCAACTAATCTCTATATTACTCAAAAATAATAATACCAAATAATTACAAATCTCATCAACTTATTTATGCTCCTCTGTTTGTGCCAACCTCACCAACTGCTTCACCAGATCTCAATATCAGATCTTTGCAATTCGTATATCCTCTTACAACATATATTGCTCAATTCTGCAATTCCTTACACATGTGCTTACAAAAATAAAGGACAAAAATCCTTCCTTTATACCACACTCAAATAATTACAAATGAGTCGGTCAACAAGGCTTAACTAATTACAAAATATAAACCTTCACACATTACACAATATTTCACAATTACACAAAAACTGTCGACTTCCAAACAAAATAATTCTTCACTCGTGTGACCCTTTGACCATGTTGTCATGCCCATGTCACTATCATAATGTCTTCATCAACTGTTCAACTTCGCATGCCTAGACTCTATCCCGATTAGGAGATATCATCTAGTTACCACAAGCCACTTCTCATGAACACTACCTGAATACTGCTTCCACTGAATTACACATAACTGTCATGAATAATTGAATTTCTATATGCACTCTTGACCACAATCTCATGACATAATATAGAGTAAGTCCTCAACTCCACATAGCTTGACCTTCAATACTCCACGTGTGCTAATTCAAACACTGTTTGCTTCTCTGCTAATCTCCAGTAGACCACTGTGTTGACATCAATGACAACCACAGTCATGAATGCAACATAAAATTGCTACAGAATGGCTTTGAATACTCCCCCATAGGATATATTCAACATTCATTCCTAACAATCTCCCCCATTGGCATTGATGTCAACATAGATGAAAAAAAACATCGAAATTCCATAAATACCAAACTGCAACGCTACTACTCTAAAATATTTTTAAATCCTCTTCATTAATCAAATCAATCAATCTTTTCACATTCTCTTCATCAATCAAATCTTTTAGGTTTTTCATTTTATATTTCTTCATCTCCTCCAATAGATGTTTGTATCCTTCTCCCTCTTTTTTATTCTTTTCTCTTTCTTTTTGTTCTTCTCCCCATAGATGATTTTTTTCATATGATTTTTTTAATATATACTTCTCCCCCATTGACATCAATGAAAAAAGTAAATATTGATATGTCAATTCTCAAATGTCAAAAGGCACTTTTCAAAAAATACATTCACTAGAGTCCTTCATGACTCAGCTCAAAACACACATACTCCCCCATAGAGGAAGTACCGACATCTAGTCCAAAAAAATATAGAGTTCATATACCACTAGACTGATGCAACAATTTGCATCACTTCCCAAAAGTAGGCTGGGGCATAACCCCAAGCATACCTCTCAAATACTCAAATGTATCTTTAGGTAAGGGCTATGTAAATATATCTACAATCTACTCTTTTGTACTTATATACTCAAGTTTGACTTCTTTCTCTGCAACTTTTTCTCTTACAATATGATACTTTATTTCTATATGCTTTGTCTTAGAATGCAATACATGATTCTTAGACATACTTACTATACTGGTGTTGTCACAGTGTATAACAATGGGCTCATCAAATTTAATTCCAATATCCTTCAACATTTGTTTCATCCATATTATTTGATTATAATTATTTGTTGCTGCTACATATTCTGCTTCTGATGTTCTTTGTGAAATAAAATTATGTTTCTTGCTTAGCCAAGAAACCAATCTTCCTCCAAGAAAAAATGTTCCACCACTTGTACTCTTTTTTTCATCAAAACTACCTCCCCAATTTGCATCTGTATATGCACATAGGGTAAAATCATCAGATTTTTCATACCATAATCCATATTCAATTATGCCTTTCAAGTACCCCAATATTCTTTTTATTGTTGCATAATGTGACTCTTTAGGATTAGCTTGAAAACTTGCAACAATTCCAACCACATGTGATATGTCTGATCTTGTGTGAGTTAAGTATTGTAATTCTCCAATCATAGATCTGTACTTCTTTTGTTCAACTACAGGAGTTTCATCTGTGCTAGATAACTTATGACCAGTTACCATAGGTGTGCTAACTGGCTTACAATTTTCCATTCCAAATCTCTTTAATAAGTCATTCAGATACTTTGTTTGACATAAGAAAATACCATCATTGTTTTGTGTTATCTACAATCCTAAGAAATATTTCATCTCACCAATCATGCTCATTTCAAATTCAGTCTTCATTTCATCTGCAAATTTATCACTAGCTTCATTTCTCCACCAAAGATAATATCATCAACAAAGATAACTACAATCAATAAACCATTCTCAATTTCTTTTAGATATAAAGTACTATATGTTGTGCCTTTAGCAAATCCCAATTTTATCAAATACTTATCTAGTCTTGCATACCAAGTTATAGGTGCTTGTTTAAGTCCATATAAAGCTTTGTTCAGTTTACATACCATGCCTCCTTCACGACTTGAGGGAAAACCTTCAGGCTTCTCAATGTAGACTTCTTCTAATTCTCCATTCAGAAATGTTGACTTCACATCCATCTGATATACTTTGAATTTCTTATCAGTTGCATAAGCCAAAAACATTCTTATTGCTTCAATTCTTGCAACAGGTGCAAAAGTCTCTTCATAATCAATTCCTTCTTCCTGTGAGTATCCTTTACATACCAATCTTGCTTTGTTCCTTACAACTTCTCCTTGTTCATTCATCTTGTTCCTGAATACCCATTTAGTTCCTATAGCATTCTTATCCTTAGGTCTATGGACCAACTCTCAAGTCTTGTTCTTTACAATTTGATCTAGTTCTTCCTTCATTTCTTTAATCCAATATTCATCTTTACAAGCGTCATCAATAGGTTTAGGTTCAATTTGAGAAATCAACCATAATTGTTCTTGTACCTTATTCTGTGTCAGAACTCCTTTTTCTATACTCCCAATAATCTGATCAACAGGATGATTTCTTGCTAGATTCTTGTTAGGTGTCACTGTCTCAGTTCTTGTTTCAACTCTATGTTCTGCTCTAGGTTCTTCTCTGATTTCCTCAATATGAATTTCATTATGCAAATCAATGCCAGTTTCATATAATAATTCAACATTCTCTTGATCAATTCTAGGACAATTTCCTTCATCTGATTCATAATCAAGCATTCTTTCTTGAATTTTGAACTTTTCATCAACTTTAACATTTGCACTCTCAACAATAGTTTTAGTTCTTTTATTGAAACATATGTAAGCTTTGATTTTCAATGAATAACCAAGAAATATACCTTCATCACTTCTAGGGTCAAACTTTCCAATGTCATCATCTCTCTTAATATAACATTTACTTCCAAAAATTTTGAAATACTTAACTGATGGCGCATGTTCAAACCTCAATTCATAAGGTGTCTTGTCTATGTCTGCTCTGATTTGTACTCTGTTCATTGTATATACTATTGTATTTACTGCTTCTCTCTAGAATGTCTTCACCAAATCATTTTCAAATAACATAGCTCTTGCTGCTTCAGTTACTGATCTGTTCCTTCTTTCTGCAATACCATTTTGTTCAGGTGTTCTAGGGGCTGAAAACTGTCTCTTAATACCATTCACTTCACAAAAAGTGTTAAATTCCTTTGAAGTAAATTCTCCACCTCTATCTGATCTTAAACATTTAATCTTCATTTCAGATTCATTCTCAACTTTGTTCTTAATTACTTTAAACTTATCAAATGCCTTAGACTTTTCTTTAAAAAATGCAATCCACATCATTCTTGTAAAATCATCAATAAGAATTATAAAATACCTTTCACCATAGAATCCTCTAGTCCTTGTGGGACCACTCAAATGTGTATGAAAAATTTCCAACTTCTCTGTTGATGTGAACTTCTTACTGGGAAATGAACTTCTTTTTTACTTAGCCATAACACATTCTTTGCAAATCATGTTAGTAGGTTTCGTAATCTTAGGCAAATCTCTTACTGCAAGTGTAGTACTAACTTTCACAATGTTATCAAAGTTTATATGACAAAACCTTATGTGCCATAACCAACTGTCATCAATTCTAGTAATCAAACATGTCATCTCAGCAGGGTTCAACTGAAATACATTACCTCTGGTTCTTGATCCAGTTCTAATCAAATTACCATCCTTATCCTTGATCACACAAGTTTTCTGAGTAAACCAAACTTGATATCCCTTATCAACTAACTATCCAACACTCAAAAGATTATGTTTCAATACATCCACAAAATAAACATCATTAGTGTTAGTCTTTCCATCAAGAGTAATAGATCCTATTCCTTTTATCAAGGAAGGTGCATTATTTCCAACTCTAACAATTCCTCCATCATAATTGTTAAACTTTATAAACTTCTTCATGTCTCCATTCATATGATGTGAGCAACCACTATCTATAATCCAAACATTTCTCCTTTCTACTTGGGAAACTAAAGCTTTTTCTTCTCTAACTTCAGTTTCAAAGTTTTCTTCTTTTATTGCTACAAATCCTATATCATCATTCTCATTATCACTTTCACTTAGGGATTTCTCAATATTAGCCTCAAATTCTTCATCATTATCATAGTAACATTCTTTAGATCTTCTAGGTTTAAAGTTATTCTTATATTTATTTACTCTCTTAGGACATTTAGATGCAAAATGACCATATTCTTGACAAGTCCAACATTTAAAGATTTTCTTACCTTCTAGTTCTCTTTTCACAAGCAAGGCAATTCCTTCCTCAATCTTTCTATCTTCTTTAGTCTTGGATCTTCTACCACTAGCATAGTCTCCACTTACACTAATGCTTCTTGACAAGGTAGGGTGAACACTAAGTGCACTGAATATTGTCTCAATTCTAGGTAGATCTCTTGATTGTCTCAAGCTTATCTCTGTTGCTTCTAATCTTCCAAGAAGAGTTTCTCTGGTAAAGTTCTCAGTACAAGGTATAACTTCTTCAATCATCTACACTATATGCTTAAATATAGGAGTTAATTCCTTTAGAATCTTCCATATCACTTCATTCTCTATCTTATTTCCTTCACAAGACTTGATACCTACAACAATCTCTAACATTCTACCAATATAACTTCTAACATATTCATCTTCTATCATTCTTATATCTTCAAATGCACATATCCAATTATGTAATCTGACTCTCTTTGCATGTACATCACCTTCAAAAGTAGATTGTAAAGCTAACCAAATTTCATGAGATGTTCTTAGATATTTTACCTAAATGTATTCATTCTCCGGAAGGGTTGACAAGAGTGCTTCTCTGGCAAGTATGTTACACATGAACATATATCTTTCCTCATTAGTACATTCTTCAATTTTGTCTTCTTCAATGATAGTCTTCACATTCTTTGTGATTAACTAGTACCCTGGTCCTAAACATAGCAAATGTGTCTTCATATTTTCTTTCCATCTATCATAGTTTACTCCATCAAACTTAGGGCTTTCTTTTCTGAAATGATTCACCATGGATCTCCTTAAGTTGTTAAACTTTTCCTTCAAGGACCTATCGCTCTGATACCAATTGTTAGAAAGTAAAGTCCACCAAGATAACTAAGAGGGGGGGGGTGTGAATCAGTTATCAGATAAATATAACTTTTATCACCATTAATAGATTTCAACCATGTAATCAATGTAAGCAACAACCATAGAAAGATAAACATACACAACAACACAATAACACAAGATATGTTGACTAGGGAACCTCTTGATTAGAGAGTAAACCCCAATGGGAATGATGCCCACAAAAGATGTACCAATATAAAAATTCCTTATGAGAGGATAGAATCTGTTAAGAGCCTTATGAAATACATTCAATACATATGAGTCCCTATTAGGAGACTTTGAATCTCTATTAAAAGATTCTAACCCTGTTAGGAGTTATGGAAGATAGAAGGACCCACTGTCCTAACAACTTGAAGGGAAAGATCACTGAACACACTGTCCAACTAATCTTTGTATTACTAAAATAGAATAATACCAAATAATTACTGATCTCATCAACTTATCTCTGCTCCTCTATCTATGCCAAACCACACTAACTGCTTCACCAGATCTCAATATCAGATCTCTGCAATTCGCATATCCTCTTACAACATATATTGCTCAATTTTGCAATTCCTTACACATGTGCTTACAACAATAAGGGAAAACAATCCTTCCTTTATACCACACTCAAATAATTACAAATAAGTTGGCCAACAAGGCTTAACCAATTACAAAATATAAACCTTCACATGTTACACAATATTTCACAATTACATAAAAACTTTCAGCTTCCAAACAAAATAATTCTTCGCTCATGTGACCTCTGACCATGTTTTCATGTCCACATCACTATCATAATGTCTTCATCAACTATTCAACTTTGCATGTCTAGATTCTATCCCGATTAGGAGATATCATCCAGTTACCACAAGCCACTTCTCATGAACACTGCATGAATACTACTTCCACTGAATTACACATAACTATCATGAATAATTGAATTTTAGTATGCACTCTTGACCACGATCTCAGGACATAATATAGAGTAAGTCCTCAACTCCGCATATCTTGATTTTCAATACTGCACGTGTGTTAATTCAAACACTATCTGCTTCTCTGCTAATCTCCAATAGACCATTGTGTTGACATCAATGACAACCACAGTCATGAATGTAACATACAACTGCTACATAATGGCTCTGAATACTCCCCCATAGAATATATTTAACATTCATTCCTAACATACTTGTCACCTTCATAAATAGTTTCTAATTCAGTCCATACCTCATGCACTGTCCTTAATCCATAGATGTGTGAATACTTTGTGTTTGATAAGGCACTGATCAAAGTTCCCTTTCTAACATCTTCTCCTTGAATTGCTTATTTTCATTAGCAGTAGCCTTAGACAAGTCATTAGGAATGGTGTAAGGTTTCTCTAGGATATCCCAATATTCATCTCCCATGCATATCAAATAAATAGTCATCTGATCTTTCCATATCAGGTAATTTCTTCCATCAAAATTAGGGATCTCTTTCCTTATGCTTTCCAATTGTTACGTCCAAAAGGAGGCAAGCACAACTAAGAGGGGGGGTCGAATCATTTGTGTACCCAACTAGAAAAGTATAAAAAATTAAACTAATTAATTATTTGAAAGATAAATAATGAACCAAGATCCACAATACATAACATAGAACACCAAATTTTTATTCTCAAGGAAACCACGTTAAGGGGAAAAACTTGGTGGGGATGATACCCATTAGATAGATGTAATGTATTAAAAGTATTGTCCAGTTAAGATAAAATGAAAAGAACAAAAAGGGAATGTACATACTTTCATAGACCCACTTCCTAGAGCTCATTGCTCAAAATACAATCACAAATCTAGCCCTCAGTCAGGTTCATCGATCTAGCTTTTGATTACAACAGGGTTGACATACAGTCCATTACAACCAAATTGACTGATAGCATCCTCAATATCGATACAGTTATAATGAAGTATAATTTATACCTCTAATGCAAAATAAAGTTACCAGTATATCACCTTCACACATATATCTCCGTCACTATCCTCAACTACTAAAAGATCTCACATTTATACCCATTACAAAAATATCAACTAGGTCGGCTAAGACCTATTACAATAAAAGACGTAAACATTATGCTCAAATCACAAAGCGATCCAAATCAAGTCAACCAAGACTTTGATATGATTCAAAACATTATCCTTGAATACACTATAACTTTGCCAAATCACCTCCAAAATTGCAACACGTTACTTCACTCAGTCGGCTAGGACTCAAATGAAGAAATGTCAACACATCACCAAAATAAAAAATTTGATCTTCTCAATCAATGCAGACCAACAACACGATCATCACAAGATCCAAGAACACCAACAAGAAACATGAATACTCTCAGAACCTTCACATCAATTCTAACTCAAAATCCAAACACATCTTCAACACTTATCAATAGGAATACTGAAATACTGAACTCTATCATAACAAAAGATAGCTTGTCGTACTATGAATCATGAACAACACCAGCTACAAACATAATGATAACCTGCACAAAGTAAATACTAGCTTCACAACCTCTGCAAAATCAAATTCAAGACATACCAAACGAAATACTCATCTACTTCACACAGGAACACCTATAACACCAGCAACCAACAAATCGATCATACTGTCACTCAAACTTCAATGAACCTCTGTAGACCAACTACAAACATATCTGAACCATACCTTATGATCACAACATAGGATCTTCAATGTGGAAACCAAAATCTTCTTTACTGAACACACTATGTGCAACAACGATTTGTATGTTGACATGAATGACAAAATATTAAATGTCATCACACACAAACAACAAACTCTGACATGCTCAACAAACTTCTAACATATGCTTCTGTAATTTCTAGAGGGAGAACAAGAACATGTAATCAAATGGTCTTTATACAAGAATGAAGTTCACGTGTCCTCTATTTTGGGTTCAATATGAGGATTAAGGTGCTTGATGCAACATCATTCTAAATAAATTTATACATGCAAACAGTGAAATCTCAATTTTGTATGGAGTCAAAGTAAATGCGTCAATCAAAGCCTAGATTATCCTTTATCACAATGATTATGGAGATTTAACATGATAACATCAACAAGTACAATACTAGCCAATAATATTATAATTTTAGTCAAAAGATGAATGATGATGACAAAAATAAAAGATATTAATATAATCCATGGGGTGAAAATTGTTAATGTTATATGTTGAAATTTGTGAATTTTGGTTTCATTATATTTTGATAGTATTTAGCATCTTCACCAATTGTACGCTATCATGTCATTGATTTTTCTCAAAGGTGTCTTTGACAAGATAATACATAACTAATTACTTGTAGCTAACTAAACCTAACTAATTAGGTAGTCAAGTTAATCATGTAAACCTCTTAAATATATCCAAGTTTACTTAAACATATTTTGTATTGCTATATAACATAACAAATTTTAACAATGTAGCAAAATAATTAGAAATTAGTTTTTAGACATCTCAAATTTTAGTAATATTAAAATTGTTGCATGACAACAAATTTTAATGATATGGGCTCACTTTTGTTTATGATTTTTGAATTATTACTAATTTATTTAATTAGTTACAAGCAATTGAGTTATTTGCAAAAAATAAGGTGTCAATTTTTTTCATTTTATTGTTAAGTCCATACAAATTGTGTCACTCTAAGATGGGTGCGGGGAAGTGGAACTCAACCGTATTGGGAGGACCAAGGGAACTCAACTTTTCGAGAGGAAACACTCATTTTGAAAGAACATGCATGCAACTACATTCTACTTAAATAGTCTTTCTCCTTTGCGTTTTCTTTTTACTCTATACAACTAAATTCAACTTTCTTGTTATTTATAAAATTTTAAGTAGTTAATATATTGATATTGTCTCCACATTAATTTTGTTTAGATATTCCATGAGAGAGATATTGATATTGTCTTAATATTAACTCGTATATAAGATTTGAAAATAATATTTGTTACTTTACAATTGTATTCATAAAGAATCATCCACAAACAAATGAAATTTGAAATTTGAAATTTTACAATTGTATTCATTTTATAAACAACGGCCCACAAACAAATAACGCTGTTGCTATCATTTAATTGATTTTTTTTCCAAATTCGTTACATATTTTACCCTGCAAAAAGTTTACATAAAAAAGAGTGAAATTTCCAAAATGTACACTCAATTTTTTCAAATTTTCATATTCGGTCGAGTGGGAACAAAGAAAGGGTAGCATTACAAAGCTTTCAGTATATTTTGATCTTACTCGACATTTCTCTTACTTGCAGAAAAACACCCCTCAATGGGTAGTCGATTGGGACCAAACACGGGGTAACTATATCAAGCTTCTTAAAAACTGCCATTTGCATTTTTCGTGTGTTCAATGATAGTCTATCAAAAGAGTGCCAAGCTCTTATTTCTCAGATTCATTCATGGCGATCTCAGAATTTCTTCTTCGATGAACTCATACAACTATTTCTTTCTGCTACAGACATGCGCCAACATGAAAAACCATCAATTAGGTAAGAAAATACATACACACCTGATATTAACTGGAAATGAATTTGATATGTATATACAAACAAGACTTGTAGCTATGTATGCCAACTGTGGAAGACTAGTGGATGCACGGAAAGTATTTGACAAAGTGCTTCAGCCAAACCTTTTCTTATGGAACCTCATTATTGCGCAATATGTTTTGCACGGCCTTTTTGGCGAAGCCATTTGGTTGTATCACGAAATGCGGAGGGCAGGCTTGGAGCCTGATAATTATACGATTCCCCCTGTTCTCAAGGCGTGTGCGCAATTGACTGCATTGCAGGAGGGTATGGAGATTCACGATTACATTAGCAGGAGTAAACTTGAGGTCAACGAATTCGTGGAAAATGCCCTTGTTGACATGTATGCGAAATGCGGAAAGTTGGATAAAGCACGTCAAATGTTTGACAAAATGTCTAAAGGAGATGTGGTTTCTTGGAATGCGATGATTGGAGGTTATGCTCAGAATGGGCATTGCGAGGAGGCGATGAGGTTATTTGAGAAAATGCAGGCCATGAGTGTTGCACCTGATTTGGTTACATGGAATGCTGTTATTGCAGGTCATACCCAGAATAACAACGCTAATGGAGCTTTGAAGCTCTTGATGAAGATGATAGTGGCAGGTTTCAAACCCAATTCAGTTACGGCTGCAAGCGTTCTTCCAGCATGTGCCCAGTTAGCAACTTTGCAATATGGCAAGGAAATCCATGGTTATGCAATACGTTATGGTTTCCAGTCAAACGCTATTGTGCAAAATGCCCTTATAGATGTCTACGCCAAATGTGGAAGTTCAAATAATGCCTATCATATGTTCCATATAGTAGCTGATAAAACAGTGGTCTCATGGAATGCCATGATTGCAGGTTACGCCCATAGTGGATATTATGAGGAAAGTTTAGATTTCTTTCGACAGATGCAACTGGCAGCCATGAAACCCAACAATGTTACACTCGCAAGTGTTCTCCCAGTAATTTCCCATCTGTCAAATTTGCAACAGGGGAAGGAGATCCATGTTTACGTACTAAGAAATGGATTTGAGTCATTTATTATAGTAATGAATGCCCTTGTAGACATGTATAACAAATGTGGGAGTATTAGACTTGCTCGCCAAGCGTTTGATCAAATGCCTAAGAGAGATGTATTCTCATGGACAGCCATGATTGCAGGTTATGGGATGCAGGGTAAAGGTGAAGATGCTGTCATTCTCTTCTCTCAAATGCTAATGTCTGGCATGAAACCAGATGACATTTCCTTTCTTGCCATTCTATCTGCTTGCAGTCATTCTGGGCTGGTGGTAGAAGGTCGAAAATACTTCGATATGATGAGAGAACACTATGGAATCATTCCGAGGATGGAACATTATGCATGCATGGTTGACCTACTTGGTCGAGCTGGCTGCTTAGTTGAAGCAGAAGAATTCATTAAGAAAATGCCAATGCAACCTAATGTTGCTGTGTGGGCCACTTTGCTTGGAGCGTGCAGAATTCATTCAGCTATTGAACTTGGAGAACGTGTGGCAGAATGTATTTTTAAGTTGAAACCTGAAAATCCTGGATATTATGTGCTGATGTGTAACATATATGGTGCAGCTGGGCGATGGGACGATCAGGCAAAAGTAAGGAAAAAAATGAGAGAGCATGGGTTACAAAAGAATCCTGGATGGTCCAGAATAGAGGTGAAGAATCAGATTCATGCATTCCATGTGGGAGATATGGAGTGGTTATATGCCTGAAACAAGTTTACTTCTGTACAATGAATTAGCAGAAAGGAAAACATGGTGTGGTCATTGTGAGGAGCATTAATATATTTTGACCTATCACATAATGGCAAAAGGCACCTCTTAGCACCACAAGAATATATTCACATGTGGTGCCTGTCATATTGCCGGTCAAGGCGTTTACAACAATGTTAGGCAAGAATCAATATGATGATGCAAATGGTTTGAACCTTTGAAAGATGGATTGAGTTTCTCATAATTAACGCTACCATTATTTGGAAGAAAAGAAAAGCAAATCCTTTTGTTGTAACATTGGAGGTTGATATTCAAAGGAGAACTGAAGGAGAAATGCTCAAGAAATGAATTCCCATCTTTCTGATACAACCAGCTTTCTATCTTTTTGGCTGCAATAGTTGTGGGTGACTTTTCAAGCCTAAACCCTGATACTCGTGGATTGAAGCACAGTTCTCTCATTACATTAGCTGGCCTCCTCCTACGTATTGTACCAGCCTTAAGGTATTACTGATTCACATTGAATGCAATAAACATTTGGACAGTTCTATGAAGCTAAGTATCAATTCAAATATTTATTTGTTCTTTTCTCATAATTGATAATTGTCAATGTCTCATATTATTTAAATGCAATTAGTTGTTCAAGTACACCCCAAGGTAGCTAAGGTTAAATTCCACTAATTTAACACCAAATATTCATCTCTATGATGTTTGAACACCATGATGTTTCAAATAATATAAAATTTAGTTTGTGCTCTATAATAGTATGCACTATTTTTATGATACCACAAGTCTTAATTGCCTTGTTTTAGCATAAGCTGTGATCACCCCTGCAACAGAGTATTCGCTCAAGTGGCTGCAAGGCCTTGTTATGTCTCATCCTCCATATTTATGGAAGAGAAACTTCTAGTCTCTGGAGAGAAATAAGTACGTCTTTTAAATAGATAGGCCAAGTATCTAGAGCTTTTTGTGTAATGGTGGAGAATCACAACACAAAGAGAGAGTAGGAGACTGGCTCCAAGTGATGTAACATGTTGTCAACTGTTATCAACAAGTCTTGATTGTCTTGTCTTAGCATAAGCTGTGATCACCCCTGCAATAAAGGGTATTGGCTCAAGTGGCTGTGAGGCATTGTTATGTCTGATCCTCCATATTTATGGAATGGAAACTTCTAGTCTCTAGAGATTCAAATAGTTACATCTTTTAAATAGATAGGTTAATGATGTAGAGCTTTGTGTATAATGGCGGGGAAATACAACTTAAAGAGAGAGTAGGAGAATGGCTCCATGTGACATAACATGTTAACTATGTCTCTTAATTGTGGTGAATATTAGAGTGTCATATTATTTTCATATATGATGATGCTTGTTGAAGTTGTTTGAATTCTTTAGGACATAGGTAAGGGGTATGCCAGCCAATTTTCCCTTTTCATGTGAAGTTTTTGTGTGCAAGATGACCGTTGAAGTTGTTTTCAGTACTTGATTTGATATTCAGGTTTTTTTTTTTTTCTTTCATATTCAAGAAATAAATCTTTCCGTGGAGTCAACAATTAGTTTATTCAATTAGTTAGTATCCTTTTGATCTAGGAAAACTTGTTTACAAGGTATTGGCTATTAATCCCTCTTCATAATGGTTCTTACACTAAACCTTTGATGATGAACTCAACTAAATCTTCATAGGGAACCCAGACACCTAGGCAGTAACCTGGGTGTACCTAGCGCTGAATTTGCACTGGACCAGTACCAGCACTGGACCCACACGGGTACCTCAGTCAAAAAAAGAGGACATGTTAACATAGGGCTAAAGCATTCAAAGACTGCAGTTCTCATGTCTGGGGCCCAAAAATACCTTTTTTACGATGGTTATTGCTGCTTCAAAGATTGGCTATGATTTTGAATGTTAATGAATGTTTGCATTGGAGTATCAATTAGTCTGTCAGTCATTTTTTTAATGTGTTTTGGAGTGTTTTGTTCCTCAATGGGTGATGCTGGAGCATCCAGGTGGACTCGCAATCCACATCACCCAAAAAGAATTTGTTCTAGTTTTCAGTTGAAGTTTTGGTTTGATTTGTGTTTCAGTTTTGCTTTGAATAAATGTACCTCCATCATCCTATTTTATTTCAATTTGAATTTGAGACTTTAGTCAGTAATGTGCATATTCATTCAGACATCTGCCTATCCGTTTGATTGCAAAGAGGTCATCATTTTCATAATGCCCAAGCGGGGAAATCAGAAATCTGCAACACAAAGCAAAGAGACAAACTTGAAGTGGCAGAGACATCCAGGAAAGGTACATTGCTGAAGATGATGGCAGTTTTATGGCAAAACTACATGAGGATTAGGCACAAGGGATGGAAGCTAAAAGAGACAAGAAACCCTACGCATGAAGGAAGGCGCATGTTGGAGTAGAGATTTCTCTGGCCCCTGCGAAAGAAAAATAACCAAGGGCTTTGGAGTGCGAAAAGGAGGGAAAGAGGTAACAGTCAGTAAAGGAAGAGAGTTAATTTTGAGGCTGTGGTGTGTGAGTCAAGATTAAAAACAAGCCCAGACCCACGTGAGAGAGCAGCTGACTGTTAACAACAGTGACAAGAAGAAAAAATGGAAAAGAGGTTGCATAATGGAAAGAGTGGCTGCTGAAAGAGTAGCGAGGAGGGCGGATTAGTTGAGCTGCGTGGGAGTGGGGAATAGAAAACCCCAAGGGCTGCATGCATAAAAAGAAGAACAGCAGTCTAAGGAATAGTATGGCTTGGTCAAGGGTGGAAAAAAACACATAAGCCCAGTCAAGTAAAGATGTGAACAACATGTGAGAAGAAGAGAAATTTGGTATTAATATGCAAATACAGAGTAAATACCGCAGTTTGCTTGTGAACAGGGTTGTGAATTTAATGTGGATTGATCTTAATTTTCTCAGGAATTGAATGAAAAATGCACAACTTTTGTCATTTCATTTGTAACCCTGGATTACCCAGTAGAGAAGATTGGAAAGTTTCTTGTGGTGTTTGAATTTGCTCATTGTTTGTTTGCAACTTTACTCAACCTGATAAGGTTCAGTAATATTGTCCTGCATCAATGGGTCAGTTTATCTGAAAAATAAAAGATTGTTTGGTTTGACTGTTTGACATTCTTTATGGAAATATGTCCTGCATTGTGAAAATTTCCAAATTTCAATAAAGATTTTGGTTAAATTATATCTACTCCCTTATCGAAAATGTGTTTGGGAATGTTTCCTTCCTACATGGTCAGTTTATTTAAAAAAAGAGGTGTTTAATTTAATATTCTGTTTGGAAATGTGTCTTGTACTAGGAAAATTTTCAAATGAATCAAAAGTTTATGAAATTTAATATTGAAGTCTTGTGGTTCCTTTGGAATGCCAGGAACAAGGAATTTTTTTGAAAATGTTGAATAGGTTTTCCCCGGCTTCTCAAAGTTATCATCCATTTGGTGTCCTTGCAGGTGTCTAGACAAGTTGTCAAATTCATTACGCTGTGTGGTTTTGATAGTGTAATAGTGAAAATGTGGGGGCAAGTTAATGAAATTGACAACGTGCGATATGATGATGGAGGGTCCATAATGCAATGTTGCTCGGGTTCTTAAAGTCAATTCTGTGATGCTTAAGGAAGATGGTGATGCTTTGGGTTTTCCTAATCCTTCACAGCAGGAAAAACAGGACCTTAATACTCTAGAGATAACATTGACTGTTGTTGATATTTGCCCATTTTTGGCTGAGGGCAGACACCAACGTAAAAGATTCTTGTTTCAGGTTTTAAAGTCTCATGGTACTCATGGTATGAAGTGCCCAGTTAATGAAATTTCTGAAGAAAACAGCTGGCCAACAAGCTTCATCCTTGCCCACTTGGTTAACCCTGCAACTTATCCCTCCGGCAGTGATTTGGAGGCGAATTCCCCTGTGCCTTACAGCTATAGATGGGTTTGATATGCATTCTTCCTCAGGTTACTGGCTTTTGTCCTGTGTGATCACTCTGATTTGCTTATTCTATGCGCTTCAAGAACTCTCTCTCGAGATTAGTGTGACTTATCTAACATGTAATAATACGTACATGTGACAGCTCTTCAGTGTAATGCCCCTGTTTTGTAGTATTGGATTTTATATTTTGTTGCCCTTAGGCAAGCAGAGTGCTCTGTTATATGCTCTGCAGAGCCAAATCTGTAATATTTCCTTAAGATATATGAAAAAGAAAAACTTCCTCATTAGGACTCTTTAAGAGATCAGTCCACCCAGGCTACCAGGGTACTACAGTTCATATGGAAAAGGTGGTTTTTAAATCATTTCACATTTATTTAATCAATCAATTATTACAAGGTTAGAAGTGTACTTATACGTTGAGAGATATTTATGTTGGGGCATTTTGTTTCCATAAATCTATTTTAATAATATAGTAAACTTAAATTAAAAAATTGAATGCTTGGACATAGATATCTCTCAATGTATTTTGTATATTACTAGCACTTGCACCAATGAGGTGCAATGGTCACGCTGATAGTACATATGTTGACAGTTGTATGATAATTGAGAGGTAGACTTGTATACTCCTCTAAGGACTCTAAGTCTGACAGTCTTCCACACTCCACTTTACTCACTTTTCCTGTACCAAAACCATCAAAACATTGCAAAGACTTGTTAACTGAGAAGAAAAATGAATGAATAGTACCCAAAACAAAATATTCTTCACAACCAAAAAAATTGATACAAATATAGATGAGTAGTACAACATGGTCAAATTTCAGGATCATTATGAAATCGCTTAAATGATAGTTGAAGGAGATTAGTTATCATCTGAGAGTTGTAAAAATGGCTTCTAATAGGCTAGGACATCCATAAGTTGCCACTGACATGTCATGGACATCTAGGAGCGTTCCCTATGTATTCCCAGTCCCAAATCCCAGTATTTGATGCTTTCTAAATTTTGCACTGTGCACAACTAATTAATTGTATTACTGCCATGAGATATGCTAAATGGAGTTTGTTTGTTGTAATGTTCTATCTACTGCAAATGATAACCTCCATTATTCTAACTCAAATTAGTTTTCTTGAAATAATGCCACCTTCAAACCATTGAAAAAACTTCAAGTAAACAGGTTACATGAATCAAATTTGTAATATCATCAAACTAAGAGAAGTACCTGTCTCAAAATTATCTAAACAAATAAAATGTGCAAAGGAACAATTTGGATGAAACATGAGAACTCTATTTGTTAAATGAAAAATTATTGCAACCAGCAATTGGTAACTTATAATTTCTGCTGCATGGTCACACACACTGAGATTTTTTTCTTGGAAATCCATATTTGACATTATAAAAAATAATTTGTAGGACGAGCCCTAAAACGCTGGAGGTAAACTCTCAGTCTTATTATGGATAGAAGCAACCCAAATTGGAATTTTTCTATTTTGGCATTCTGGCTCTGGCTAGTCTTTCAAAATTGAATGGCTATTTAAATGAAAAATCTTAGCAAAAACACCAATAGGCTATATGATTTTTGTCAATAATATAAGGTGAAATAGAATTTGACAACATACCTTTAGAACTTTGTCTGGTTGTGGGTACAAGTATTTCCATTTGCCCAGTTGCAATCCTCTGTCCAGCAACATTTGCATAAAACATACCAGAAATTGCAAGCACAAAAACGTCACCACGTGAAAAAATGTAAAAATCAAACGCATTTTCAAATTCTATTTTTCCTGAATGGAAGAGTTTCATCTTAAATGAAAAGAGAGATCTTGAGTCCCATGTGCAAAGATATTTATTGTTAGTATAATTTCAAAATCACTTGCAATGCAACCCTCTATGCAAAAATTATAAAAGGCAGTAAAAAGGCTATCATGACTATCTCACTTGTAGCTGGTCTGTTTTGACAATACCTAAAGATTTAAACAGACACACTATTCTGTTTCATCCACACCTTAGCTACACTAATTACAAATTACAAATTATATTCATCTCGAGTGGATTTAATGAGATAACGTGATCATTAGTGCAGTTCACAGGTGATTTATATGATCTGTTTATTCTCATATTCAGCCACTAAAGCTTATGCAAAAGAATCAAACATGATCACTACCTTCAAAATTAGAAGTGAATAAAAGATGAATTTCCCCAGCATCTTATTCTCACTCTCAAATGAAATCCAATCTAGTAGAGAAATCCAAAATAAACTTGGTTGTAGATGCCCCTTTCTCAATGCTTTCCCCATCTTATGTGTAACAATAACCTGCCAGTAGAGCATCTGCTAGGCTGGTTAATTTAGAGGAATCTCTGAGACTAAATATATTACCAATTTTAAAGTGGTCTCTTTTCAATTCTTTCTCCATCTTTGGTATGTACCAATCACTTAGCATTAATGCATCTGGGACACCAAATAAGTTATAAAAGTGATCATTATAGAATTCATCTTTCTTATGAAGAGTACCCAATGCTTCAATGAAACCGTCGACAATTTTTATCAATAGAAATGTACTATTATCACTTTTAGGTAAAGTAACTTGTTGGTACACAGTATTTTCCATTCATTAAAATATCATGGTATCAAGGTGGACTCATTTAGAGCAACATGTCACTGTAATCATGAGTAGGTGCCATGATTAAACCTACAAGCTCAGTGACATCGCTTCCCATTCTATATAGAGCACATCAAAATTCTGCACCTATTGATGTGCCTCTTTCATTAAACTTTCCAACGTGCATGCTTACATCTCTTCATGGGTTTACAAGAATCAAGTCGTTTGTCGAATTAGGGTTCTATAGTAGTTGTAAAGTTGAATCTTGCACTGTTCAATACGCTAAAATGATTGTACAGACAGGCCAAAGACCCCATCCGATGCTCCACGCAACCTTTTGAAAGCTGGGACTCCAACATCTACATTCGCAGAGTGCACAATATTCCTCTCCTCTTCATTCAAAGTACTCACGCCGTAGCAAAAATATCAAAGTTTTTTTACTATTTCAAAAGGAAAGTCTAAAAAACATTAAAAATCGGCATAGAAGAAGACTTTCTAGCTGTCTCCTAAGCCAAAACTTAATTCTGCATCACATCCTGGCAAATTCAACTGACTAATTGAAGACAAACACTTACTTTCTAAACTCATACCACAAAAAATGAAAAATTGAACCTGCAAGCCGTTTCTGGCAATGCCAGCACATCAGACAGATATTCCACCTGCACTACCATCTCCAAAGGCATCAGACAAAGCTTTTTGTACCTGATCTTTGTACATGGACTGGGGGATAAATTCCTCAAGAAAAGTTAGAGCTGAAACGTTCATATTTTGAACATTAAACCTGAAATTATCCAACTATACTAAAATTATTCATATCTAAATGGATGCTTTGAATTTGCAATTAGCATGTTCACCAGGCCGGGAGAGTGAAAAAGAGATTATCTCATGACATTAGTAAGCTTGGGAGCTGATTCCACCTGAAACCAATTATACAAAGTTGTAGCTAACAAAAATTTATGCCTTGGACGAATTTCACCTGGCCAATTTCATTGATAATGGTGATTATTATTTATCGATCTCCATGTTCAATGATCCAATAATAAATAGGCACATTGGTCAGCAAAAACTTTATTTTAGGAGAATTTTATTTTAATATTTAAAGGCCATGAAGAACTAGTCTCGGGAAAGATTGTATTTCTAAGTTTCAAAAATCCAGACAAGAAAGGATGTTGTCAAAAACCATAGTGAGATCCTGCATGAAACTTTATGCAGTCAATATTATGGAATTGTTAAATTGAAGATGCAATTCTATGCTTGAAGAAAGAGAAGTTGAAACACGTTGGCATAAAGGATAGTGTTAAAAAAGCACTGGCTCAATATAGTGTTTGATGGAGATTGCAATTTTACCATCTAAATAACAAAGTGCACCTGATGTCAAGCAATAAATTTGAAACCTAAGGATTATTAACAAAAACAATCAAAGTAATTTAAGTTGGACATTTATTTCCCCATAGAGAAACTTTTGTTCGTGGCTAGAAGTTGACATACATAGCAGTTAGTCGCTCTTGCATTTTGTATTTATGTTGTTGCAATATGTTAGAAAGTTGCAGACAGGAAAAATGGTTATGGTTTTAATTTTCTAAACTTACTTTGAATAGAGAAATTCATTGATATTTTCAACTGCAGCTGCACCAATGATTGCTTCAAAGCAGTGAATATAATGAAAGCTTTCAAAGATTCCACTGTAATATGACAAAATAGTATTTACAAACCTCCTGTGCATGTACATACTCTCATCTTCCAGCATGAAACTGTGAGCCTCATCATGGATGATCCACAAATTTCCGTCTCTGAAAGAAATAACAATGGAAATCAATTTCGCGAGCACAAGGCAAAAATGAGAGCAATAAAAGCCAGGCATTTCGTTACCGAAATAAAAGCCAAGCATTTAGTTACTGAAATAAAAGCGGACATTTAGTTATCAGATCGTGGTTTTGGAAATGAAAAGAATTCTTTGGACCTTGTTTTACAAAACCCCCATTGGCTAGCGCGGGGCAGAAAGACTTTTTATTTATCAATACCATCCTGTGACACTTTTCCGTCCTTAGGAGTTTGGCACGACCAACATAAACTGTTTCTTAAACGATAAACTAAATCATTACATTAAATTGTAATGAAACTGCATTAAATCATTACATTGTATTGTAATGTTTCGGTATTGTGGATATAAATAAAAAATTACATTCCATTGTAACTGTTTCGGTATTGTAGCGTGGGTCCTTCTATCTTCCATTTGATATTTCGACACCTGCGTGATTATAAACAAAAAAAAAGAAAGAAAAAGAATGGCTCATTCCTAATTTTCCCCAAATCCTAGCTGTGCGCACGAAGAGGTGGAGGCTGCATTGTTTGTAGTTGTTCATTATGAGCTCTTCTTTGAGCTGAATGAACATATTTCTTTGGAAAATTATCTAGAGAGGCTCTGTTTGAATGACAATGTGGCGCAGGGTTCTCGGTGTGGGATTCATTGGATCGTTGTTGTTGGAATCGGTGACGAGGTAGTATTGGCCTTTCTTTCCTCCCAGGGCTCCGCGGCCGAAGCCAATGGCACAATGTGCCAGTCTCTGTCGGTCCATTTTCAAGTTAGGGTCACACATCGATTGGATTTCCTGTTCCGCAGTTCACATAGCTCAATTGTTGTCGTGAATCGTTAATGCTCCTGCACAACCATTTTACAACACTAGTACTATTAGAAGCAGGTATAGTAGTAACATTTTCTGTTAATTGAAGCCCATTAAATACAAATGCTTCAGTCTAGACATTAGGTTTTTTATTTTTGAACGAAATCCACACTGGAAAACAGTAATCGGAGGTAGAACAGACCTCCAAATGGGAGATTTTAGTCTAGTCTTTGCTTATCCATGGAGATTTAGGGTTTCTAACATACAAATGCTCGAGCACAGAAATGTGGCTTGATTGTAGGGTTTTTGGCGAAGTTAAGGTTGAAAAGAACCGAATGGGAAATGGCACAGGATTACACCTAATTGAAAGACCAAACAGTCCACTAAACAATTAGGGTTTAATAGGACACAACTACCTTAAACAAAAAAGGCAAACTACAGCGAGAGTAACGCTTTCAACATTATGATAAATATCAAATTGATTAGGAAAATTAAAAACCATTGTTATGCAGGGGATTAAAATGCATCATGGATCAAAGAGTATGATCAGAAATGTAGAAATGTTAATGAAATCTAAAATGAAATTAACAGTTGATTAGAATTAGACAGGTATATCGCCAATTCGTATTCCTGCATAGACACATAACTCAATGTTTGCATTGCCAAAGGTGAGGTTTATTTGCATTTAACTTCCCTAGACAATGATTGGAAAAGAAGATCACATGAGCACCTTGACAACATTTTTGGTACTTTTCTTTATCTCCAATAATAGAACCAAGCTTTCAATAGCCACAAATAAATGATATTACTAGTTCTGTTACATTATTTGCTGCTATATTTCTTCTCAAACAAACAATCACATTTATTTCTATCCTCCTGCATTGATCTTACATAAGCATTGAAGTCATTTGAATCCTAAATTGTAATGTATAGAAACGCTTTGACTAGATAAAACTTGAAAAGTCTATTCCTAACAAGGCCATCGAACGTTATATAGACCTTTTACAACAGGGCCCAGTGCATTTTATACTTTTTTTTCTATAGTTTCTAGCAGTTTGATTATATCTATAGAATTAACTTCTTGTGTATACATTTAACAGTGAGGTATATTTTGAGCTTTGTTCTGTGTATATTGTGTATATTGGGAGTAGGGGAAGTCTTATATGTTGTAAATTATATCTAGATTCAAAAACTGATAGTCTGATATCATACAATATGTAGATCCAAAAATATATAGTTTGATATTATATATTATAAAACATAATTAATTAATTAATTAATAGAACTACTAATGTTCTATATAAGAATTGTACAGGTCTTATTCAATGTAAATTTTTAATTATCTTAACAGTAATTTATTTCAATTATTTAGTTTTTCTTCAAAAGTTCTACATTAAATTTGGATTTCTCCTAACAATGTTTGTTACAGCTTTAAGATGAGTTTTTTCTTTTAAATTGTATTTTTTAAGGATTTCATTTTTAATAGAAAGCACAATTTATCACCCTCACTAATAATACTCTACTAATTAAATTACAATCCTTAAATTTATAATTAATTTTATTTAAATTCTACTTTATACTTATCACAGACCAATATCTCATAGATTCCTTATTGGTGCTTACTATTGGACCTTTTCTCATTTAATTTGAGGATAAAGTGTTCAAAAACAGTGACCCATGTAGTTAGATTGATGCCCATCAGATAAAGGCATAACCGGCAATCCATTACAAGATTCCAATGGGGTGTCCCTCTCATATGAAGATGGAAGCAGTATAAATTTGACTTATTTTTCTTTGAATATGATTCACTTCTACTTGTTGTATATACCCAATATATAACATACAAAGAAGATTGCCATGTTTTGTATAATCGGAACATTCATTAATAGAAACAAATATATAGGTAAATATTATTAATGAGATATATTTCCATTGGCTCTAAATAGATTGGTAGTTCCAAATATATCACAAATTTTTGGGCAGAAACAATGCTCCTATCAACTAATTGGGAGCTTTCAAATCAGGAAGTAATTGATCTAGTCATGTATGGATAGAACCTGAAGCTAAGGTCAAAAGAATGCAACAATGTAAAGATAAGAGTGATGTGAGCTGCCCAATTGTTAGATGTTAAATATTACACACCAACCGTCCTGCTTTATCTTTTTAACCTTGAACATAATCTATCCTTTTGCCTCTTCCAAAACAAAGAAATACTACGCTGGCAAGGCCCACTTTCCACATAGGTTTTGTCTACTCATCTTTGATGGCTTTGAAAAAAGAGACATTTCCATGCTTAATAATCTTTTGCACGTGCTATCTACCTTCCTTTCTTCCAAAAAATCCTTGATTTTAGTAGCACTGATGAATATTGAAATAATTCACTTTTGAAATCTTGTTATTTAGTGCTCGAGAACTCATCCAACAAGAGGTCACAAGTTCAAATTTGAGGGGTAAGGTAGTATAATTAGATGTCTCTAAGAAGAAGTTTAAGGTAGTAGAATAAGATAGTACAAGCTTTGAAGTATTATAGACTAAAAGAATCTGTCCTTTCTTTAGATCTTACAAAAAAAGACACTTCTTATTTTTAAAAAGCATGTGATTATTGTTGTCAATAGGGATTGCACCCAAGTATGCTAAGTGTAGGACCTAGCAATCCCGTGAAACATGGGACTACTCTCAAGCTGTGGGTAACCTATCAGAGAGTAGACCTTCGGATTAGGGGCTGGCTTCCCCTTGGATCACTTGAAAACTGACTAACTTTTTGAGGAAAGGGAGAGAGTGCATGAAATAAATAACTGAATTTAACTTGAACTAGGTGATCCACTAAAATGATAGAAGATCCACAATTGAAATAAGCTTACCGCAACAACTAAAACAAGACCTCACTTCACAACTTGATCCTTCCACCTTAGACTCCTTAGAAAAAGAAGGTACTTGAAAAATAGAAAGGGAAGGTGTTTCCACAATCCTAATTCCAGTTCGTACACAAATTAATATTCCAGAGCCAAGACAAATTTCTAAATATCCAGCTGAATCAACATGCAGATTGAGGATAAGATAATATCACAGTAATCTTTGCACAAAATTCAATAAGAAGAACTCCGAAACGGAAAGGAACAAGAACGATCAATTTTTGTATTACTGAAAAGAAGTGAAGTACAAAATGTGTCTCTCAGAGCTACAACACTCATATCAAAGAGAAAAAAATGAAGAGCTAACCTCAATCACATAAGTGAGAGGTATATAAAACAAGGTGAAGAATCATCATTGAAACCTCCTCAACCTCCTAAAAATGGAAAAACCTGCAAATAGGCCCATGAAGATGCCTCTTAAACTTGGATGCTAGATTCTTGAGTTTATAGGGGTAGTGGAAAAACTAGACTCCTAAAAGAGGTGGTCAAATGTAACCACTCTATCCATTCGAAGTCATGCACTAATAATATTCTGACAAATGGTTTATAAAATACCATTGTCAGAATTTACAATAAGAATATGCAATGACTTTTAGATTAAAAATTTACCCCTACGTCAAAATTACACATGAATTTAAACCTTTTATCCTAAGTCAATAAATGACTCTCAACCCAATTAAGGGGAAAGTACATTTAATAACTCATTATTTAAATAAAACCCATGCTTTATGAGAATACATAGCATAAAAAATAAAATGACTAATAAAAACCTCAACCCTACAAAAGGGGAGAAACAAATTAATCATTTGGAATGAAACCCTGTTCGAAGAAGAAGGAACCTGCTGGCATTCAAGACTTCCCATTTGGCATTTGGCAAGTTTCTATCTCCACTGGCATTCGATTTTAGAAACATTCGGTCTGTGGCATCATGATGTCAAGGTAGGTATTTGATTTGGCATTCATTTCTCTGTCTTTCATTGATACTGTATCCTTTGTGTATTCAGCCCCCTATGAACTTTCGAGGGCATGGATCTCTGTAGTTTAGGAATTTGATTGTGTCACTGGTGTATCTATTTAGTGGTCCATGAAGTCATACTGCATCATTTTGTTCACGTCTTCTGTTTTGAATCTCTTAGCATTTTTTATTCATTTTATGATGTTTTCAACATTTGAAAACCCATGGATAAACTAGGGCATCCACGTTTCTCTTACTTCATGCATTTGTTATTTCAATTCTTGTCTTCGATGAGAAATAAGGGCATCATGGTGCTATCCCTTAGAATTTTCAGGGGCACATGATAGCATATCCATAATTGATTACTTGGCATGTCGGATCTAGCTGTTGTGAGGAAGCCTGATGATCTACGGTTAGGGTACTGCTTTTTGAAATGTACACCGCTTGTGTAATAGCTTAGGATATTGAAATCTTGTTGTTGATTCCTCATATTAGATGAGGGCACTGTTGCATTGAGGGTTCACTGCTATACATTCTCATTTGCCACTTTAACTCTATGATGTCCGTGAGCTAGGGCTTGCTTTCTTGTTCACTGTTGTGAATTTGTGGCATCAATGTCTAATGATATAATGTGTTTTATATGCCATTGCTCCTCTACATTTGTAACCTCCTGCCATTGCATTGCTATTGAAGACCCGTGAGCCACTAAGCTCGAGCATATATGACTGGCGCTTTTCTTACTGTCATGGATTCCTAGCATCATGTATTTGATTGTTTGATCATTGCTTTGGAGGGGCTCGAGTTGGCTTGACATCATGCTAATGGATCATTGTATTTTTATCACGCACAACCCGTGAGCTTATGTTACTTCATTTCTTATTGTGTTGAGGCCTACCGTGGCTCATGGTAGCTCACGGTTATCTCATTGCTTGTCCTTTGAACCAAAGCCCTATTGATAGATGTTCGGTTGCTGCTAGAGTGAATATACAATCCGTTTGTAGCTTTATTTAATATCTTCATGCTTGGCGTTTCCAATGAATCACTGCATTTTTACCATGCACAGCTCGTGAACTATACTATAGCATTATATGTCGAAATGCTTAAGGCCTGTGAGCTTGGCCTCCCTTCTTTTGATTGATTTTTCAATACATGGTCATTGTTGCATGTTGATGATTGATGCCTGACTCTTGTTTAGCATAGTTGTTGTAAGTATCCATACCATTTCATGTTGACGCATTGTTGATAATTGGCATTATGTTATTTTTGCACAATGTCCTAAACCCGTGGGTTCTTGGGAACCATTTTTATTGCCACTTCTACTGGCTTTTGGGGTTTGGTGACAGTGCTTTGCTACACCTGTTGTGATGCTTATGAAATTGTGGTGCCATGCCCACTAAAATATGGAAAATTGATCGTTATTTGATTCTTATTTACTGTCATACTGAGGCCGAAAGCTGATTATGCAACATTTTTTTTATTGTTTACTTGGTGCCATTATTTGATTCACCATGCCATGCTATATCTTTGTTCATCTGTTTGTTTAGTTTGGATTACTTGATGACACCAAGTAAACAATATTGCAGTTTTTATTCAGTGCATGCTTGTTGTACTTAAGGCCTGTGAATATCATGCTTTGTGACATTCCATCTTGTGTTGCATTTGGATAGATATCCTCATTTGACGTTGTATGCTTATTCTCATGATGCCATGATATGTTGTTGTCTCCACTGGTTTACAATGCATTGAGGGTTCATATTTGTTTGGCATCATGGCATCATCCTGGGCTTACGATGGTTGTCTCACTGCATCATGTTTGAGATCCATTTGATGATGTATTTTTGGTGCTCATTAAGATGTCACTGCTTTTTACTATTCCTTACGAGGATATGACATCCTTAAGAGGCCTGTCACTGATTTATCAACTGAAGCCCCCTTGAATTTGGTTCATCATGCAGATTTGAATATGCTCATGCTATAGCATCAATATATTGAATGCAGATTTGAAACATACTTATGCTATAATGTACCTTTCCTTAGTATATAGATTTGAGTTCCTTTTCTGACACGTCGACGATGTCTGCCCCTTGAATCTTCCAGTGCTTTTGACCATGCTTTATTTTGATTTTTCTTTATGATCTTTGAGTGTCCCACTGATACTGCTTCATCCAGTTGTTGCCTTGGTGATCATGGGTGTTCTTGGCCTGTGATGCAATCTCTGCCAAGGAAATTTGAGGTTTTCTTGGCATGGCCTTCATCACAGGTCAACATCATTCATCTGGATCCCAACACCTTGCTATTGTTGTTGTTCAGACAATCACAAAGCTTCGAGGGTGGGTTTTTTAGGAATACCATCCTCTTAGCCCCTTGATTATCTGATTGAGGAAAACAACAGTGAATCAGCCTCTTTTGTATCTGCACATGGAACAAACAAGTTAGTGTAAACATGGTATCTCTTTTATTCTTGCAGTATCTTTCCCTGAGTGTACATGCCCTATAGCATAGACCTTGTTAGAGGTGTATGACTAAGTGCATATATGCATGCTTGTAAATATTATTATGGTACCATACATTGTTTAGATCCATTGGATCTAACCCCATCTCTTCCTCTCTTCTCTGCAAGTTTTGGATCTTAGGAGCACACTGGGAACACCGTGGATCAAGACTCATTACCAGACAATGTATGGTACCCTTGTATTTATGTTCATCATTTCATGTATGTCTATACTCATTTACGCCATTTTGATAATGGCTATGTTCACGGCCTGTGTGAGCTTAGATAAGTGGTCTTCTCAGTTCCTTCCTTTTGTACATCACATTTAAGACATTGGCACATATACATGTAATTCTTGGATGTAGATCATTTTTTTTCCATTTCATGTATCTTACTATGAAATGAACACAAACTTAAGAAAGATCACCTAATAATCCAAACTAGGGTACATTAGTCTTACTTAGTAATTAGGCCTCCAAAGATGAGTGAAAATATGATAACATTCTGGTGACCTCAACTGAGTGCTTGCCTGCTAAGCACCTTGACCAGTTACCTTTAAATCCATTGGGCATAGAGTCTCATAATCCAGAATTGAACTTAGCCTTAAATCAACAACTCCTTCTTGCTAACAAAACAAAACAACTGCTAGACATAGACTGCTCTGGCTTATTGCTAACCAAAACCAAACTGAAAATTGAACTGAAAGAAAACTGAAAACAAACTGATAGCAAAACTTGTGTTGAGGCACTTAGGGAACATAGAAAGCCAAAACTGAAACTAACACTAATAGTGTACAGGGTAGAACTTGACTTCAAAAACATGCTTTGAGGTGAATCCCATTCACTGGAATGGGCAACTCCTCTCCATCCATATTAGCCAGCTAGAAGGCATTATGGGCCTTGCACTTGACGACCATGAAAGGTCCACTCCATATAGCATCGGATTTAGTATGCCTTCCTGGTTTATGTTTTGACTCGTCCCACTTAAGGACAAGGTCTCCTTCCTTGAAAGCCCTAGGTATGGCCCTTTTATCAAAGGTTCTTTTCATTTGATAATGATGGGCTTCCAGTGCTATTCTCCTTGTTTCCTCAAGTTCAATTAACTTAGCAAGCCTAACTTGCACAATATCTTCTTCCATCAATTCAATTTCCTTAATTAAGCTCAAAGTAGGTAACTCAATAGAAATAGGGATCCTAGCTTATTTACCATAAACAAGTGTATAAGGAGAGTTACCTATAGATCTCTTAGGTGTTATTTTGTCCACCCATAGGGCCAGCTTCAACTTGCTATGTCAGTCCCTCTGGTTTCCTTCTATAGTCAGTTTGATGATCCTCAACAAGCTCTTGTTTGTTGATTCCGCCTGGCCATTACCTTGAGGGTAGTAGTTGGATGAGGTGCTTAGGAAGATATTGTGCCTTAATGCCCATTCTAAGATTCTCATTCCAAGAAATGCCATGGCATTGTCTGAAATGATAGAGTCTAGAGTGTCAAACCTTGACACAATATCTTGATAGAAATTTAGGACAGAGGTCTCATTTGCTTCTTTTAATGCTACAACCTCTGTCCATTTGGTAAAATAGTCTGTAGCAGTAAGTATCCATCTATGACTAGCACTGGATGGAGGATTAATAGGTCCAATGAAATCTAACCCCCATTTGGAGAAGGGCTGCTCCACTTTGATGGGATGCGGTGGGAGGGTTGCCAAATTCTATTTGCCAGCAAACAGAGCACAGTTCTTGCACTTCCTCACCCAATCAAATGCATCCTTGTATAGTCTAGGCCAATAGTACCCCACTCTCATCACTTTCAGAGCAATGGTTTTGGCTGCAAAGTGTCCTCTAGATCCTTCATCATGAAACTCCTCTAATATTCTGCTCACTTGGTCGGGTTCAACACATCTCAACAGGACACCATTATTTTCCCTTCTATATAAAATATTATCCAAAATGATAAATGGGATGGCTTGGAGCCTAAAGTACCTCCTTTTTCTCCTGTCAAGGCCTTTCAACCAGTTAAGAGATAGTGTTTCATCCCTGTTGTCCAGCTTGCACTTTGTTCTAAATTTTGGTTCATTAGGACAACCTCTCCTTCTTGTTGGCTTTTGTCTAATCCGCCTTCATTCATCTGCTCACACAGCCCTTTTCCCCTTATCAATTTAGTCACCTTGATTTGGTTATCATATTCCATAACTTTGGTGACCCAACCAACCCTCTTGTGGCTTAGATCCTTATTCAGAAGGAAATCTTTTATGCAAGGGTGAGCAACCATTAGGTGCACTGTGTTGTTAGACAACAGATGCTTCAACTTCTTCAAGCTCCTTACTACTGCTAAGACATGTTTCTCTATAGGAGTATGATTTAATTCATAACCATCCAGACCCTGGCTATAAAAAGCCACTGGTTGCTCCTGTTTCTCAGTATTCTGTTGGACTAACATGGTAGAGATACTATCAGCATCCCCAAAAGCATATAGAATATTAAAGTCTCTAGAAAAATCAGCGTTTACCAGAGTAGGTGCAGAAGCAATTGCTTCCTTTATCTCTTCAAAACATTTATTTCCTTCATTTGTCCAATGGAAAGTTGAATTCTTCTTCAACATTTGGGTCATAGGCTTTAGTAGTGCTGCAACATTAGGGATTAATCTTCTCAAGAAGTTGATTCTCCCAAGGAAACTCTGCAGCCCTTTCTTGTGTGCTAGTAAGGGTAGTGCCATGATGGCCTTTACTCTCTCAGGAGCGATTGTTGTTCCTTGCTTAGAAACAATGTGCCCTAGTAGCCTGCCTTCATGGACAACAAAGATACACTTTTTTGGATTCAATAAAACTCCAAATTCTCTGCACCTTTCAAAAATCCGCCTTAGATGAAACAGGTGATCGTTAGTATCCTTTGAAAAGATATTTATATCATCTAAATAGACTAAGACAAACTTATTCATCAAACCAGCAAATGCCATTTCCATGGCTTTCTGAAATGTAGCACCTACGTTAGATAGCCCAAAAGGCATTTTTCTATATACCATGGTGCCCCATTTGGTGGTGAAGGTTGTCTTATACTGGTCTTCCTCTCTTACTAGGACTTGGTTATAGCCAGAAAAGCCATCTAGTAAAGAAAATATGTCAGACCCTGAGACAAACTGCAATATCTATTCCATGGAGGGCAATGGATGGTGGTCCTTGAGTGAGGCTCTATTGAGATCTCTAAAATCCACACATAACCGGATTTCACCATTCTTTTTTTTGACAGGCACTATATTGGAGACCCAAGAGGTGTGTTTGATGGGAAAGATGATATTGGCTTCAGTCATTTTCCTCAGCTATGTTTTCATTAACACTTCTAGCTTGGGGTTGATAGGTCTCTATTTTTGTCTCATTGGTTTGGCATGGGGTTCTAGTTCAATGGTATGCTGGGCTAAGTGGGGATCAAACCCTTTGAGATCATAATATTCCCATGCAAAAATATCATTAAACTCTTGACATAATGAGACAAAGGCCTACCTTTCCGGCTGAGTACATACCTTTCCTAGCTTGAGGGACTTATCTTTGAAAATCTCAACAGGTTGGTAATGTTCCTCTTTGACTGTCATGTTGGCCTTGTCCCCTCTGAGTTGGTCATCAAATTTAAAAATGGACTCAAGGGTGACCAGTCCCTTGGGTAACTTGTTAGTTTTCAACTGTAACATATGGTCATTATACTGGTGAGCAAGCTTATTTTGATTAACCTTAGAGAATTCAGCTTCTTCTATCAAAAAATTGAAAATTTGCTCATCATTTTCAAAGACTTGCCAGCTCACCTAATTGTCTAGTGTTGAGGGTCTCACAAGGACTCTCACATGTTGTGTTTCAGTGCTTGTGACCTCCTTGGGAATATCATATTCAGCTCCCATGTCAGCCATCTTGTCTTCCTATTTGTCTTGATTTCTTGGGACAACAACTAGATTAAAAGCAAAAAATATTTCTACTAAATCCCAAACCCTATGCTTATACATCTTGAGCACATCATTTTTAGTGAGATTACTGCCACGAATCTGATTAACTACTAATTCACTATCACCCATAACTTATAAACATTTGATTCCTCTTTGTCTAGCCCATTCTAAACCATGAATAAGAGCCTCATACTCTATTGTATTATTAGTATAGCTAAAAGAAAAACATACAGCAGGGTAATACCTTTGTCCTTCTGGAGAAATTAAGATAGCTCCTCCCCCTGAACCAATTCTACTTCTAGCGCCATCAAAGAACAACTGCCATTCATTATTCTGATTTTTGGAATGCTCATCTTCTTTCTTCATCAAATTTGGAATCACTGCACCTTCCTCATGCATGATATACATCCCAATACCAGAGATTTCCATGTTTTTGAAAGGGCCATCTTCTAAATCCCTTTTAGCCCACTCATCTAGGACAATATCTGGAATGTTTCCGATAGTGGTCTCAGGTTCAGAGTCAATAGGATCCTACTCATGGAACATCAGATTGGAATTTATAGGACTAGGAGTATAGGGTTCAACATGGTTCTTTGCAAAGGCTTCAGACTTGATTCTAACCCTAGTCCCATATCTGGTTTTGAAGTACAAATGAGACCAATCAACTGAAAGGTATCCCCCCAACCTAGCAGTGAAATCTTTGCTTAAACAAATAGCAAAGTAGGGAGACAGGTCTATGACATAAACATCGTGAGGGATAGAGAAGTTGGGACAATCATGTAAGGTGAAACTTAGGTCTTTAATGACTCCAATGGTGCTGACTGATGACCCATCCAGCTGAACAATAGGCTTGTCTATTGGCTCATAAGACAATCCTAGGAGATGCGCTAGTTGTTTAGAGATTATTGAACTACTTGCCCCTGAGTCTATCATGCAATTATGAATCAATAATTTACCAACAACAAGAGTAACATAGAAAGGAGGGGGTTTAACCTATGGAGCAATGGTGGGCTACAAGCTGGCTCCTCCACTTTGTTGCTCCTTCTGAGATGCTTCAGCCATCAGGACTCTAGGCTACTTTGAAATACTTTCTTCATTTGATGAAATTTTAGCCAATGCGTTAAGCATTAACTCCTTTTGTCTAGGAATTTCCAAAGTGTTCATCATAGGTACACTTATAGAAGTCTTCTTCATTTGTTCAACAATGTTAAAAGATCCCAAGCTCACCTTTGGATGACCCTTCGCTAGAGCAACTTCTTCTTGCGTGGACGCTAACTCTATTGCTGCCTTGGCTGGCTCCCTGACCTTTTTTAACTGATTTTGAAGTGGGGTTTGAGCCACCTTGGGTTGTGGAGTCACAATTGGAGCTTGTTGACTGGTAGAGACCGCTTGTTCATCCTCTGAAGCTTTCTTCTTAGACCTTGTATTGGCTGAAACCGGAACATAGTTCGGGTTGTCATTTAGGGAAAAATTTACCCCACAAAACTCCTTCTGGAAATTAACAAGTGCCACCTCTGGTGTCTGGAGCTTGCTTGGGGCAGCATCTTGACCTTGTCAAATCTCTGGTTCTTGAGTCATTTCTTGTGGCATCATGACATTGTTCTGCACCATGAGGGCTTGGCCATAGCCATTGGGGCACATCCCCTGAATGTGTTGCTGATTGCATGGGCATCTCCAGTGATATTCTTGTGCCATATTGTTCTGAGCTACATGAACCAACTCTCTAGAAGTGTTAGGGGTGTTAGGATTGTAGGGCTGATTAGTTTTCTGATTATAATTTCTTGCTTGGCCTTGCTGGCCTGATTGGTATTGGGGCCTATTTTCTGATACTGAGCTTGATAAGGCTACTGATAAGACTAAAATTGTTGCTTTTTAAGGTTGACCAGTTCATTAGAAACATACTACAAGGTCTTCTTGATATCTTTCAGATCTTGGGACTGGTCAATAGATGGAATGACAGCTTGCTGGGGAGGAGTTCGGATAGGTGGAATAGATGCTAAAGCTGGAATTGCTTCCAAGATAGGATGAAGCTCGGGAAAGATAGGCATTGGAGGCCTTGGGGCTATCTTTCTAGCTTGTATTAGACTATTTTCAGCCCTTATAGAAATGCCATATGCTGCTGGTAAGTTATTCCCTCCCATAGACTGGATCATAACAAAGATATCACTATTAAGTGCCCTCAAATAGTATAGGAAAGCATGCTAACTTGAGGGTCTAACTGTAATTGGTATTCTATTCCATGTTCTTTGGAATCTGAAATTGAAATCCATCATATACTCGTGGGGTGCCCTTTTAATGGTGGTAAAATATTCGACTAAAGAGAGGTGGTCAGACTTATCTTCAAATTGATTAGTTAAGGCTCGACCCAACTCATCCTAGTTGGCTATGGGACCGACTACTAAACCTCTAAACCATTGCAAAGATTTTCCTTTAAGGGATACTGCTAACAACCTCATGACTACATTGTCCTGGGTTAAATTGTGGAGGGCGCGGAGGGATGCAACATCTCTTATATGCTCAATAGTGGAGGTATGATCCTCTCCTGTAAAAATAGGTACGCTCTTAAGGGCTGATATATGTATGTCATTATGTTGCTGCAAGTTCAAAGGGCTGCCTTGATTGAAGGCCACAAAAGGATGATTTCTGGCCATTGGAGGATTAAGGGGAGCTTGAACTACTGGTGCTACTTGCACTAGCTGAATTTCTTGCACTAGCTAGATTAGGGTAGTGCTTGTAGGAATACGAATGGGAATAGGAGCGAGATTTGCATATTGGGATGCACTAGATTGGGCAGCCTTAGGCCTTTTCTTGGACAGTGGCAGCTTTGCATAAACAAAAGGATTCTTGCTCTACCTGGTTGGAATCCCACTCATAAGATTAGGTGCTAATCTGCATGAAACATGATTAGAGTCGCCAAGTATGATATCAAAACACAGTCACTACTCATACCAAACAATAACCCACATAGAAAATACTTCAGGAAAACTGACTCACTGAGTTGTGTCCCAGTGGGCATGCCAAAAACTGTTGTCACTAGGGATTGCACCTAAGTATGGCTAAGTGTAGGACCTAGCAATCCCATGAAACATGGGACTACTCTCAAGTTGTGGGTAACCTATCCAAGAGTAAACCTCCGGATTAGGGGCCAACTTCCCCTTGGATCACTTGAAAACTGACTAACTTTTTGAGGAAAGGGAGAGAATGCATGAAATAAATAACTAAATTTAACTTGAACTAGGTGATCCACCGAAATGATAGAAGATCCACAATTGAAATAAGCTTACTGCAACAGCTAAAACAAGACTGCACTTCACAACTTGATCCTACCACCTTAGACTACTTAGAAAAATAAGGTACAGATGATAAAGGTAACATTCTTTCCACGAAGAAGAAAGCACTAGGGGTAGATTAAAATAATGATGATGCAGAGGTGCACACAACTCTTATGGCTGTTGAATTAGTACATAGATTGCATGTCAAAAAACTACACTTGGAAGGGGATTCTCAAATCATTATCAATGTCATTTCGATAGGGAAAATGCAAGTATGGAGGTTGCAGAAAGTTGTTGATATCATAAGGAAAAAATTAGCCTATTTTCATAATTTCAAATGTTCACTTGTTTATCGGGAGGGAAACTCCCTTGCTGACTTGTTATCCAAGTTGGTTGTTAATGGGGAAACGACTTGATTAAGGTCCTAAGGACTAGTTGATAAGTGTGCATGATGTGGAAGACAATATGCATTAGGGAGTGGAGGATGACATCATGCATCAAATTGGGGATTATTGATGTTATGTTTGAAGAAAAAAGTAATATTTATCCCATGTGGGGTGACGACTAAGTACTTATTTTGAGAAAGGTGGTGGATATTTGAGGCTTTTGTGTCTAATGCAGTACATCTTGGAGTAAATTCACATTCATTCTATAGGAATGTTGGGCCTATACATCCATCATTTACATTTCCATTGGCACATTTTTCTAGCCTTGAGTAGAGCAGAGTGGTTGTGTGGTGGAAGGTTGGGTGGCTCCATGGAGGCAAACTTCACCTTTGGTGCCACAAAGAAACAAATGGTCTTCAAACAACATGTATCTGATGAGCATCTGAGTCATGCTCACTTCCCAACACCCCTTCTTTGTGGAGGTAACCAAGGCTTTGCTGGGTGTGGATTACCTTCTCTCAAGATTTTGATGGTGAATAAATGCAAACATTGTCATGTTGTTTTACACATGGTGGTTGCACTTCTCGTCAAAGGAAGAGGTCAAACAAATCATGGAACAATGTGTTGTTATGGAGTGTAGGGTTGGTTTGAATGATATTCAGTGGTGCATGGTCCTAGGTTGAGGATTCATTGTAGAACAAGGTGATTGGCTTGGATTCTCTGGTGGCTCACATTTGGTGCAACCCTTTTTGTGGCATAGAGGATTAGGAAATAGCCTCAAAAAGAAAATGGACTATCATAGGGCATGGGCCTTGTTGGTTGAATTTGAACATGATTGGGATTTGGAGGTGGCTATGGGGTTTTCAATGAATAAATTGAGTCTAGAGATACTCCAATTGAAGTTGGTTGATGCATGGGAGGATGTGACAGTGCGGAGAAGAGATCGAAGGAGGAATAACCCAACCCGAGGCTGGGATTGTGGAAGGAGGAGAAATTTGGTTGTTGGCGCAGGTCGAACCAACATGAATAAAGGTTGAGCTAGGAATCCAACTTCAGCTTGTAGATGTGGCGCTCGAAGGAGAATCAATCAAGCGTGTGGTGGTTGCACTAGGATAGGTGCTTTGCAGGGTCTGACTGGTAGCATTTAAAGGGATCGTGCCTCGGCTGACGATACTTCAAACTAGGGTTTTTGTGTTTTGTGTCTAGTTACTGGTCAGTCTTTTTATAGTTGTTTGTTACTTTTCCCGTTCATGGGCATTTTGTCATTTTGAAGATAAATTTTGATGTATTGGGTAGCTTTGAAGGTGTGTCAGATGGCAATATCAATGGCTAGTGTATGTCGTATGGTTGGTTGGGTAGGATATACTCTCTGCTAATGATGGACTAAAATATGAATTTATATGATTATGTAATTAATTTTAATCATTAATATAATACAATAAATTTTATCGACTAGAAAAAATTAAATTTCAACCATTTTCTCCATTTCTACTATTTAATAATTGATTTAGCACACATTTGTGCAACATGTTTTTAAAGACATTCAATGCACCATTATTACACATGTTAGATGTGGGAATAAAAAGAATATGTAGAACACACTTCAATTTTAGACACCAAAAGAACTACTTCTACATAGGTTTGGCATGGGGAAAACATGCTCACCTATCAAGTTAACAAATTTCTTATGGTGTCTCTTAACATCACCTTGACGCATTAAGATATCAAAAAGGTGAATGTGACTAGATTTTCTAAAACAAGTTTAGTTATATCATCTCCCACATCACAATTCAAATCTATACATGAGATCAATCCTATATTGCTTTGGACCAAACCCACAATATACAAGATTACACTACAAGAAATTTTAAGATTGTACAAACTTTGATGTATCAAACAAATTGAATAATAGTAAATAGATTTAACATAACATCACCAATAAATTTACATGATTAATTTTAGAAATTAAAACCTCTAGAATTTTTAATTTCATCTATTTATTTGAATTATCACATCCAACTCATTAATCTAAAGTATTTATATTTAACCATTTCATTTATTTATTTATTTTTGATTTATTGGTATAATTTCCTTTCATTACAATTAAAATTGTGGTTTGTTGATGGGACTTCGTCTGAATACACTTATGGTAGGTTTTGGTTTGTGGTTTGATTCCTATTCATACTTGTGTTATCTCTATTTACACTTTGCCCTATATATTTATCATTTATTCATAATTTTTTAATCTCAACTCATAGTTGATTCCATACATTTCATTCTCTACCTCAAATTTTCCTTTTTAACCTTGATGTTTGTTTCCATGCAAATCAAAATTGATGTTCGATGCACATAGAAATTAGCCCAAAATTTAAAATTTTGACCCATTAATGGGTGTTTGAAGGTTAATATTCACAAAGGCCGTAGGGAGACAACTCTATGGAGTGCTCCGGTGAAGGTACAGATCAAGGTAAATTTTGATGGGGCAGCTAAAGGCAATCTAGGTCTAACTAATGTAGGGTGTGTAGCTAGAGATGATAAAGGTAGCATTCTCGCCATAGAGAAGAAAGCACTAGGGGTAGGTACAAATAATGATGCAGAGGTGCACGCAATTCTTCTGGGTGTTGAATTAGTACAAAGATTGCATGTCAAAAAACTAAACTTGGAAGGGGATTCTTGGATCATTATCAATGTCATTTCAATAGGGAAAACGCAAGTTTGGAGGTTGCAGAAAGTTGTTGATATCATAAGGAATAAATTAGCCTATTTTCATAATTTCAATTTTTCACTTGTTTATCGGGAGGGAAACTCCCTTGCTAACTCATTATCTAAGTTGACTGTTGACGGGGCATCGACTTGATTGAGGTCCTAAAGGCTAGTTGATGAGTGTGCGTGACATGGAAGACACTATGCATTAGGGAGAAGAGGCTCACATCATGGATCAAATTGGGGATGATTGATGTGATGTTTGAAGAAAAAGTAATATTTCTCTCATGTGGGGTGACGAATGAGTACTTATTTTGGGAAAGGTGGTAGATGTTTGAGTCTTTTGTGTCTAATGGGGTACATCTTGGAGTAAATGAACGTTCATTTTGCAGGAAGGTTGGGCCTATACATTCATCATTTACATTTCCATCGACACATTTTTCTAGCGTTGAGTAGAGTGGAGTGGTTGTGTGGTGGAAGGTTGGGTGGCTCCATGGAGGCAAACTTTACCTTTGGTACCACAAAGCAACAAATGGCCTTCAAATGACATGTATCTGATGAGCATCTAAGTCATGCTCACTTCCCAACACCCTTCTTCATGGAGGTAACCAAGGCTTTGTTGGGTATGGATTACTTGCTCTCAATATTTTGATGGTACATGAATGCAAACATTGTCGCATTATTTTACACATGGGGGTTGCACTTCTCGTCGAAGGAACAGGTCAAACATATCATGGAACGATGTATTGTTTTGGAGTGTAGGGTTGGTTTGGATGATATTAAGAGGTGTACAGTCCTAGGTTGAGGATTCATAGCAAAACAAGGTGATTGGCTTGGATTCCCTAGTGGCTCGCATTTGGTGCAACCCTTTCTGTAGCACAAAGGATTAGGAAATAGCCTCAAAAGGAAAATGGATGATCATAGGGCATGGACCTTGTTGGTTGAACTTGTACATGATTGGGATTTGGAGGTAGCTATGGGGTTGTCAAGGAAGCAATTGAATCCAGAGATACTCTGGTTGAAGCTGGTTGATGCATGGGAGGATATGGCAGTGTAGAGAAGAGCTCGAAGGAGGAATAACCCAACCCGTGGTCGGGGTCATGGAAGAAGGAGGAGAAATTTGGTTATTGACGCAGGTTGAACCAACATGAATAGAGTCTTAGCTGGGAATCCAACTTTAGCTCGTAGATGTGGGGCTCAAAGGAGAACCAATCAAGCATGTGGCAGTCGTACTGGGATAGGTACTTTGTAGGGTCTGACTGGTAGCATTGAAAGGGATCACACCTCGGTCAACGACTTCAAACTAGGGTTTTTGTGTTTTGTGTCTGGTTACTGCTGATCAGTCTTTTATAGTTGTTTGTTACTTTTCCCATTCATGGGAATTTTGTCATTTTGAAGATAAATTTTGATGTATTGGGTAGCTTTGAAGGTGTGGCGGATGGCAGTATCAAAGGCTAGTGTCTGTTGTATGGTTGGTTGGGTAGGATATGCTCTCTGCTAATGATGGACTGAATATGAATTTATGTGATTATGTAATTAATTTTAATCATTAATATAATACAATAAATTTTATCGACCAAAAAACATTAAATTTCAACCATTTTCTCCATTTCTACTATTTAATAATTGAGTTAGCACACATTTGTTCAACATGTTTTTAAATACATTCAATGCACCATTAATACACATGTTAGATGTGGGAATAAAAAGAATATGCAGAACACACTTCAATTTTAGACGACAAAAGAACTACATCTACATAGGTTTGGCATGGGGAAAACATGCTCACCTATCAAGTTAACAAATTTCTTATGGTGTCTCTTGACATCACCTTGATGCATTGAGTTATCAAGAAGGTGAATGTGACTAGATTTTCTAAAACGGGTTAGTTATATCATCTCCCACATCACAATTCAAATCTATACATTAGATCAATCCTACATTGCTTGGGACTAACCTCACAATATTCAAGATTTTTTTTTTAATCTATAAGGGGGCAAAGCTGAAAGTTTGTATTAATATAGAAAGATAGTAACATAAAATAAGAAATATAAGCAGTAAAAAGTCCTACAGTAGACGATAATGTTCTTGTCCAAAAAATGAGCAACCACTACTCAAACCCACACACTTAAACCAAGCATATCTTAGAAAAGCAACAGAAAAAACTTAACAACTGAAATAAAAAAACAACAAGCTCAACAAGAGCTTGGTATCATGTACTAATCTAATATTGAGATGGAATCGTTCTCCGAGCTCCTCCCCAATTTGGAACTGTCAGCCTCTACATGATCTTCAGATTGTTGATGATTGGGCTTCTCTCTCAAGATTGCACTACAAGAGATTTTAAGATTGTACAAACTTTGATGTATCAAACAAATTGAATAATAATAAATAGATTTAACATAACATCACCAATAAATTTACATAATTGATTTTAGAAATTAAAACCTCTAAAAAATTTAATTTCATCTATTTATTTTAATTGTCACATCCAACTCATTGATCTAAAGTAATTTATGTTTAACCATTTCATTTATTTAATTATTTCACCATTTTTGTTTTCTTTATTATCTATTACATATTTTCTTGTTTAAGAAGAGATGTTATAAGTTGTTTATAGGCTAGTGTTTGCGTCTATGATCAATGGACATTTATATTCATTTTGCAATTTATTCTAATTGTTTCTTATTTTAAAGTAGATTTACATTAAAAAAAATTATTTTCTTAAAATCAAAACAAGTTTCAATAGTTTAAAATAAATGAAAAATATTTTATTCAATTTTTAAATACTGAAGTGTTGTATATTTCATCACATCTTAAAAGAATATGTTGTTTCTAAATTTTAAAAATAAAAATAGAATGTCTCTAAATTTTTTAAATCGATATTAGAAATAATTCATAAATAATATATAATGTATGATTTATCACATAGATGTGATTTTTCTATGTATATTGTATTTATTTCTTAGTTTACTTACAAAATTATTTCAATAATATTATATAATTTTAATTTTAAAAAGATCAAAAAGATTTTTTTATGTTTCTAAATTTTAATCATGATAATGTTTTTAAATTTAAAAATTAAATATTTATAATTATTAAATAATTTATCTAATTTATCATATAAATGTGATTTTTTCATTTATATCTTATTTATTTCTTAGTTGAATTTGAATTCTTTTATTCTATATTAAAAAATTCAAAACATTAGTTATATTAAAATAATTTTTAAAAATATTTAAATAAAATTCTCAAAATTTTTGAAGAGCAATACAATGTTAATGTATAATATAAGTTTTTATTACTATCCAAATTTTCATTCAATGTTTCAAATTATCTTAAGGATAGAAAAAATTAATTCTTTTACTTCTATCACAAAGTTTGAAGGTATTTAACTCATAAAAATATTGAATTAAGTAAAAATATCATAAGAAAAGTACATAATAATGAAGATTTTTTGATTTGGCAATATTTTTTTATTAGCTCATAGTTTAGAAAAAGTCATTTTTTTTTGGAAAATTGGCAGCCCTCTTCTCTCACAGTTTCTCATTTCTGACTATAGAAAACACTTCATCTTTTTCTAAAAAAATAGAACCTTACCTTATTTTCCCAATCATCTTAATGCTAATTTTATCATCTTAAATTCATTTGACTTTTGTTTTAAATATAATAGTTCATATTTGAATAATTAGCCGATAGTTGATAGGCTATTTGTGGGAGCTTTGCTCCATAAAAATAATTTTCCTACCGGAAAGTTGTCTAGCTGTTATTTTTTTCCGATAACTTGGATTTGAATAGAATTGTAAATAATTATGAAAATTTATTATAATCAATAACTTGATATGATTAATAGATATTTTATATTTAAACATTGTTATAAGATATTTCTTGTTGATTGTAGTTGCTATATTAAATTATAAGAAACATCTATAATGTTTTTAGTAACTTTCTATGCCATAACTTTCTATGTCATTAGATTTACAATAGATCGGTATGTTAGAAAAATGGCTTGGTAAATTCAGGCGATGGCCATTGAAGCATTTGTTTTTGGTGAGCTTTTCATGGATGCTGGAGGTGATGCATAACATGATTATGATTTTTGCAGACCATGAGCCCAGGTGCTGGAAATCGAATAAAGCTTTGTACGGTGGTAAGAGTATTACAGAAAGTGGTGAATGGCTAGGGTTTGAAACCTGCAACCCAACATTTCCCCATCTCTGAATAGGGCCTCTTCTATGCACAAAAGTATAAAATAGGGCTTGTGCAGTTTGTATTTTTTTGTGGGATTCTTTATTGGTAAGTAGTGGGGAAAGCTTTTGGCTTCACAAAATTTAAAATGGTTGGAGTACTACAAAATTGTAATGGTGATAAATGAAAAATATTTAGAAGTCTCTGATTGTTTTATTAATTGTTCTCTTTACCATATTATAAATTTAGAATAAGTTTAGATCGTTTACCTGTATTTGCCAGCGGGGGGAGTTTTAGCCTCTAAAAACTTATGGCTCGTGTACTTATTATAACTGATACATAATAGTATTTGTGATAAATAAATATTTGCAGAATAAGACAATTATTTTATTTTTGATTATTTCTAACAGATAAATTTTGAAAGATTTTAGATTGTTTGGCTTTATTTAGTTATCCGATTTGGAAAATTCATAAATTTTCCAATTAATTTAAGTAGAGTTTGTGTAGTCTATATTTTATATTGGATGTTGCATTGATGAGTGACAGAGAAAAGTTTATAGCTTCAGAAAAATTAAAATGGATGACTACAGAATATTAATGGTAATAAATTGAATGTATTTGCAGATCATCTTATAAATTTTCTTTCAGTTTTCTTTAACCAATAAATTTAGAAAGATTTTAGATACATGATGTATGGTCAGGAATGAAAGAATTAGATCTTATCCCACCATTTTTTTATTTTTTTCTTGCAGTTTATACTTTAACAATTGTTTTTTTATTTGTTTTCATCCTAAAGCAGTCAACAATACATTTTTATAATTTTCATTTTCCACAGAAGTTCATAATAGGTTCCTAGTAGTGAATCTCATAAATTTTTTTTTAAAAAACCCTTCATAGCTCTCATCAAAGGCATGTTCTTCTTTGTTTTTCTTTGAATTTCCCTTTAATAGTTTTCTCTTTTGCAATACAATATCTAGCACAATTTCCAACACACGTGTTATTCTAAAAACCTTTTAAGAGTTATCCTTTACATGTACAACGAAGTTAAAATAATGCATCTCACAACTATTTGGTCTTGTAAGGTCATTTAAATTGGTGGGTTCAAATATTTGGCCCTGTCTATGCACGGGCCTAAATGCCCCTGATTATTAATAAATAAATTTAAAAATTACAGTACAATATTTTTAGAAATTTTAATTTATTTTAAAAATACAAACAAATTGTCTAATCAGATGTCTTTTGACCCCTGCATAGCCAAAACCTAAATATTTGGCTATTTGTAAAATCAACACTCCTATCAGCTAACCGTTGCATGCAACTGGTAGTTTATGTTTAACCATTTCATTTATTTAATTATTTTTTATTTATTGGTATAATTTCCTTTCGTTACTATTAAAATTGCCGTTTGTCGATGGAACTTCGTCTGAATACAACAAAAAAAATGCAACGCAAAATACCAAGCAATTAGATGTTGAGGAATACTTTAAAGTCATTAAGGAAATAAAACAAAATTATTCTGAAGAGGAGAGAATAAGAAATGTCTAATTAACACGGTAAGATTTCAGATTAACCACGAATAACTTGGGTGCTAGCTTGGAAGACAGAAACAGATATTGAGAAATTTAAAATACGAAAACAAATATCAAAGGCACCAGTGGTCTAGTGGTAGAATAGTACCCTGCCACGGTACAGACCCGGGTTCGATTCCCGGCTGGTGCAAAAAAGTGCGATCATTAAAGTCGCCTTTCTTTTTCGCCACTAGCAATTTTAAATGGTTGTTCAAAAATTATTTTTAAAACAATCAAAGACCAAATCAAATAAATATTTTTATTTTCTTTCAATTTTTAACTTTCTAATTATATTAACAAAAATCATAAAACTATTAAAAAGGACATAGAAAATTAATAAAAATATAAAACAAATAAAAAGTATCACCTACATAGAAAATTTTAATAATAAAAAATAGATATAAAAACCTTCATTATATTACTAAATATGCATTTTTATTTGTTAAAAGTTTAAATAAGTGGAAAAACTATGAGAATACAAATGTTTTACATCTTTAAATTTAAATATTTAAATGTTTTTTAGTTGTTTGTTTTTTTATTGTTACTTTTGTTTCTTTTTTATTATGTTTTTCTTTTTAGGTTGTGTTATCTCAATTTGTCCATTTTTATTCATTTTAACTTCTTTCTTTTTTTTTATGACTAGTTAGTGAATTCGGTATCTTTCATTGTTAGATAGGTGCCCCCTCCCCACATCAATTTAGTCTTCATAGTGTTCTTTAATTTTTCCATTTTCTTTTCTAATTCTAACTCATCTTGATAATGAATCACAAAGTATAGTATGAAAATTTGATGTTGAAAAACTTGTACAATCAAAATCCAAAAATCTATGTACATTGATATCATGAACTATGAAAAATTTATATTGTTCATAAAAAAATAACATTTTAAATAATTTAAGAGTTTGTATCCAAAATTAAAAGATGTATTTATATTATATGAATATATATAAAAATATACTTTAAAATAAAATTAAAAATTTAAATAAACTTATATTATTAAATAATATTGTAATGTTATCTATTATAATTTGATACCATAAAAGTTAAAAAACTATATGAAAAAATCATGAATAAGATTAAAGGTTTTTATATCTTACCGATTGACTTAAAAATAACAATAACTAAAATAAATTTATATTATTAATAATATTATATATGTTATAATATTATATTTATTTTAAATTATTTTTTTATATAATATTATATATGCTACGATATTTACCTATTTTAATAGATAAAATAAAATATGAATAAGCTATGTGAAAAAAGTGGATACGATTAATGAATGCTTTTATATCAGAAAAGATTATTTAAAAAGTATTTTATAATAATTCTTTTAAATAATAAAACTAATTTAAGAAATCTCTTGACATTTTTAGATAGATATCGTTGATAATAATTCTTAGTAACTAGAATAATTTAAGACATATCTTTTTAAATATTTTTTAGATAGATATTTGAGATTATAGGATACATTTAGAGAATATAAAATTATAGAGATAGATATATGAGATTATAGGATATATTTAGAGAATATAAAATTAAAGAGATAACTTTTAGTAATTATAATAATTTAAAACATTTCTAGTATTATTTTAACTCTTGGTAACTAAAATGATTTGAAGAAATATTTATAATTTATTTTTATATTTTTAGATAGATGTATAAGATTAAAGAATACTTTTATATTAAGAAAGAATATAGAATTATCTTTTAAAATAACTCTTAGTAACTAAAATAAGTTAAAAAAATGTAATAGAAAATTAAAATACTTTTTTTTTCAAAATAATTATTGGATATAATTTGTATGTCATCTTTAAGTCGTAACTTCTGATTTCTTTAGTATTTTTAGGTAGATTATGAAAGTAAAGGGTGCTTGAATAATAAGAGAGTATAGAAATATAGTTTAAAATAACTCTTAGAAACTAAAGTAATTTAAGACATCTATGATGTTTTCTAGTATTTTTTAAATAGATAAACAAGTCTTAATCTCATACATCTATTGGTTCTATATTAGAAGGTAATACATAAATGTATTTTAAATAACTTTTATAACTATAATAATGTAACATATATGTCTTGGTTTTTTAAATATTTGTTTATAGACATATAAGATTAATAGATGTTTTTAAAAAAAGAACATTGAAAAGTATTTTAAAATAACTCTTATTAGCTAAAATAGTTAAGATGTTCCTCTTAGTTTTTCTTAGATATGATTATGAAATTAGTTGATGGGTCTACATCAAAAACATCTCTAGACAATTCTTAGATAGATGTATCAAATTAAAAGATACTTTTATATTAGAATAAAATATAAAAATATATTTTTAAATATTTTTAGACAACATATTTTAAATAGAATTTATCATAAAGTCCACCCGAAAAAGACTCCATCACATAATAATAGAATATTAATACCATTAATTATTTTAATGTTATTAGCAATGCATAAAAAGTATTAATTAAAATAAAAATATTAATTAATTATTAAAATTAATTTATTAATAAGAATCCACTAAGAATTTGTGCCCTCATTAAGCCTTTAATAAGGCATTTAGCTTTTGCATCAAATCCTTCAAGTTCAATAACTTGGAGAACAAACCTGATCACTAGAATGATAGGATCGAGTGCCTACATTAGTCTCCATGGGCTATGATGGAAAAATTGAAAGAACATCTCCAAATATTTGACCTACCCCTGTATTTTTATATTCTTGGAAAATCAGGGGATCAACACATCATCCATCACCTTTCAAAAAATCTATATAATTCATACAATAATGTAAATGGAAAGAATCCCCTTGTAAATGTCTGTAAATGTCCTCAAAGGAAAATCTCATTTCCAAACAGGTATCTTAATTGCAATAACCTGACAAGTCTCTTTTTATATCAATTGGGAGCCATGGATTTTTATGTTTTGAAAGAATAGGTAAATGCTTTGGACCAGGAGTTAGTGACCAAAGAGGTCACAAACAAGGGACCTTATATCCATTTAAATATTCAACAATAACATCTATTGGGGTTTGAACATAACAAGAACAATAGCACTACAACTTAACCATCACGCCATGCCACTACCAGCATTTAAAGCCATAGATTATTAACTTAGAATACAACATATTCCTTTATATCAAACCCTTCAATTCCAATGACTCCATCAAAATAAAACTGGTCTTAAATTAATGATATATTAACACCATTAATCTTCATAGACCGTGATGGTTAAACATCAGAAGAATGTCACCAGATATTTTTGATCTAGTTATGCCAGTATTGTTTATTTGTTGGTCCTAGATCCCCTCTTGACAGAAGAAAATTTTAGTGCTACAACAATATTCCCAAGCCCGCAGCTTCCATTGTCCCTGATCCAATAGTTGCATATCGTACTTGGCAGTTGGCACAAGAAACAAATAAAATAGATAGAAATCCACGTTAGAAGTAGGCATATACAATAATAAACAGACATTAAAGACTTGCCTAACATGGGCATACAAATTGCATAATGTAAATTGAAATCACACATGCATTGGAAGAGGCATTCGTAGAAGGCCATGGCAATCTGCTCTTCTTCTTGATTTGAAATGGCATCATATTTTTAAGCAAACTTTCACCTCTCTTGCCTGATGATTTTTCATCTGAAGCTCTAACAAAGGCATGTTGAACATTAATTGCTAATTTGTCTCTGCGTAAGTCTGATGATTTTCCATCCCCCTTACATCAGGATTCTTGCACTCCATGTCATGTGAAACTTTTGGTTTGGTTGTTGTCAAAGAATTTTAACAGAGCGCTGTTGCACTAAAGAAACTCGATGCAGTACCTCAATGCAGCAAACCTAACAAATCACATGAAAAAGTGATAAGAAGGTCAGATAAAGTGAAATGACAGAGAGAAACAACGGAAATTAATCCTTAACTTGTTGGACTTCTTCGAGAAAAAGCACTTGTTGGAATGAGCCTTCTGGACTTGTCAGTTAAACAAAAAAGTAGCAAAGATGCAATTACCTTGTGACGGTGAAAGCCTCTTACAACAAATGCCAAGCAAACCCTGGAACTACCTCTTCATCATAGACTTTCCCATAATGTTAACTTCAATAGTTCTATGTCAGAACTATAGATGCCACAAATGGAAAGCATCAAATTTCTCCCCTTTGGGAGTACAATAAAGTCTCCACAGGACACTATCCATTAAGTTTTAGCAACTCTGAATCAAACAAGGATTTCATTTTTGTATACAAATTGAGATCCACAACACCCTCATGACAAATTCACCAGGACCAACTTCCATGTTGAAGAGGGAAGCTGAAAGTAAAATAGTTGGTTCCATTCATTTAAGCTCAGAATGTGCAACATCCTCAAACAACAGACTAATAAACCCATTCAAACCATGGCCTGCAACATTCTGAACAAAATCATACTAGATCATAAATGGGCGGGAATGAAGAGCACTTGCCAGATTCGTGCTCTTGATCAAACAAATAGCAGAAGAATGCTCCTTGCATGGAGACGTTTATAAATAACCGCGTAAGACATGATTGAACCTTCCTTGAAGATAATTGTTCTTTCTAGTATTGTATAACTTCAATATTCTCTTCCCTTAGTCAGCATATAAACCTAGCAAGGGCCAGGGATAAATAAGTAGAAAGCAACAAATTTTAAGCTCCAAAATTGTCTTATCTTTCTCCAGATTATGATACGAACTTCCAAGAGCATGAGCTTTTGGGCTTCCTGCGACTCTACCCAGTACCCACCATAAGCAATTATCACCCCTGGACTTTCAAGAGCATGAACTTTTGGGCACAACTCTGAGTTGCTGGCATCCAGAGCTAGGTAAATAGGTATCTCTACATTTTTTCGATTCTAATCAATTCTACATAACTATCCCAAGATGAATGTCTGCAATAAGGAATCTTCACGCTTATGAATTGCCAAGGCTTGATGCACATATCATAAGAGTGCACAAGGATCAAATAAAGAATATTCTGTATATAAAAGTAACGCATATAATTTTTATATGCATAATATTTCACATGAACCAGTATCTACCATTCTCAAAAACCATCACCAGTAATCCCCACAGGAACATGTGCCATCCTTGAAGTGATGGAACCGATTTGCATCCCTGACAACAATTTGCCGCTCAACAATCTTGGAAATGAACTTTGTTGCACTGTGACAGTCACCACACACCCGCAAATTTTTTATGATTCGTATCGGTGTGCCAGGGGATGTACTGATAAGCCCAAATGCGATGGCCAGCTTCTCACTGTGGTGGCAGAGAATATGCTCCTTTTCCTCGTCCTCTACATCATGTAAGGCAAAGTTCTTGTCAGGCACATAACCTGCCTTCTTCATCCGTCCTGCCAAATTATCCAACATTGCATAGATTTCTTCTAATTGTGGATGTGATTTGTCTCCCACGCTGAACACATGAACATTATTCTTTAACTCAATCCAGCTACATCCTGGCCTCCGTTTCAGACCTCTGTCTTTCATCAGTGTTCTCACCTTTTCTACATCACTCCATCTGCCATCTGCAGCATATATGTTTGACAGCAAGACATGAAATCCAGGATTTTCAGGCTGCAAATGAAAAAGCTGATCTGCCACAGTTTTTCCTAACTCTATATTATTATGGATCCTGCAGGCACCAAGCAAGGCCCCGAGAACATCTGCATTGGGTTCTAATGGCATTTTATCAATGAACTCTTTAGCCTCATACAGTCTTCCTGCACGTCCAAGAAGGTCAACCATGCATGCATAGTGACCTAATGTCGGTGTTATGTGATGCTCTTTGCTCATACAATTGAAGTAATGCCAACCTTCATGTATTAAGCCTGCATGACTACATGCAGATAGAAGAGCAATGAAGGTAATATTGTCTGGCACGACGTCTTCACTTTGCATTTGTTGAAAGAGAGAAAGAGCTTCCTCACCACAACCATGCATTGCATATCCAGCAATCATAGAGTTCCATGAAACAATGTTTTTCTTAGACATTCTGTCAAAGAGATGACGAGCAACCTCTAGGTTACCACATTTTACATACATGTCTATAAGTGCACTTCCTACAAAAATATGTGATTCAAGCCCACATTTGACAATGTATTTATGGACCTCCTTGCCATGTTTTAGAGCAGATAGCCGAGCACATGCAGATAGAACACAAGTGATGGTCATTGAGTTTGGGTTGATACTTTCTAGAAACATCTCTCGAAAAAGTTCCAAAGCATCATTACCATGTCCTGTCTGTACATAGGCTGCTATCATCGCATTCCATGAAATCGCATCTCGCTTATACATTTTGTCAAATACTACACGTGAACACTCTACATCTGCACATTTCCCATACATAGATATTAGGGCATTTCCTACCATGATCTCTGAATCAAATCCATTTTCCCTGACATAACTATGGATTTCTTTTGCCCTGTCAAGAGATTCTAACTGAGAACATGCTCCCAAAACACTCACAAGAGTAACACAATCAGGTTCCACTCCTTCCATTCGCATTTTACTGTATAACTCCAAAGCTTCCGCGGGGTACCCATTTTGTGCAGATACCCCAATGATTGCAGACCATGTTATTACATTAGGCTTCAAGCCTGCAAACACCATTTGGTCAAACAGCTTCAAGGCCAAGCCATACTGACCATTGTGGCCATAACCTGTTGATGCAGTAGCATATTAAATCGGATTAATGATGGTATTCTAAATTAGATTAGTGTTAAGTTTAGTATCTGCTTCTTTATAGAAAATAAGATATGTTTTAGAGGACAAAACATGCATTTAATCTTGTGTTTATTTGTATAAAACTTATTTTAGGATGATCCAAACTGAAAAATGTTATTGAGAAAGTAAACGTATGCCTAGTTTAGGCATACTGAAGTGGTGTAACTTGGCCTTTAATGAAGGGGAAGTTACAGATAGAATCTATCTGTTAAACTATTTCACCATGTATGTTTATTTTCTTTTCTGATTTATTTTATTGCATATGATCTTGTTAGCTATCTTGGGGACTCCTGTATTACCTGTGATCATAGTGTTCCATGAAACAACTTCTGTCAGTGATACTGTTTCAAATATTTCTTGTGCATCTTCCAAACTTCCACATTTGGCGTACATAGATAAAAGAGAATTTCCAACAGAATCATCAGCCTCGTAGCCACTTTTGATTATGTAACCATGTATCTCTTTCCCACTATGCAGCGCCTCCATGTTGGCACAAGCTGGGAGAACACTTACAATGGTGATTATCTCTGGCTTCATGCCTGCTATATGCATTTGATTAAAGAATTTCATCGCCTCCTCTGGTCTCCCATGCTGTGCATAACCTGCAAAGTTAAAATTTGGAAGGGATAAAAAATGTTTAACAATACAGAATAATAAATTTATGTGCATTTTGTACGAGTTGCTTCTGATCTAAAACACATCAAAGTAATCTATGAACTTTTCCACTTCAAAAATAAAAAATAAATTATTATAATGTAACATCCCCTTTCTAAAAAGGATTTAATATTAAATAATAATAAAAGTAAAATATAAAAAAAAATGTGTGTTTGAAGACACCTAAAAATGTCATGAAATCAATAAAATTCATCTATTAATTAAAAAGGCAGTTTATTTAATTAATTCGTTAGCTTTTTTCTCTATAATTTAAATAAATATTCCTATTTATTTTTCTAATTCACTAAGCCTTTTCTATCCTAAAATTAAATAAGTTCTCATTTATTTAATTACCTATTTACCATCTCCCTTTTCTCCTATTTATAGAATAAGTACCTTTATTTATTTTATAAATTTACTAATCCTCTTCTTCCTAATCCCACCAATCACCTTCACTCACATGGATCAATTCTAAATTTGTCGGCATGTGACAAATGTCATTTGTCTCTTAATTAACCTTTTCTTTTCACATCTCCCAACATGTCTAAATCCAATGCAGCATGTGATATGTTACCAAAAAATAATATTTTCTATCTACCATTTAATCCCATCCCTCAATTCGCATTAACCTCTTAATCTCCTTTATTATCATTATTTCCTGCATGCTCTTTAATCCAAGCCATTCATATTTTACCCTCTTAATCTTGACCCTTGATTTTCATGAGGACTTCTATAAAAGAATATCTTCCATCCTCATTTGGTTAATCACAACCATAATCAATGAAGGCAAAGGAGAGTAATGCAATCAGTCACTCAACCAAGGCAAATGTATATATCTTGCAATTTTGGAGAACTCTTGATATCATTATCATCTTTATACCCTCATAATCTTCGCATCAATCAACCAATCTCCGTTCTTTCATAGGCTCTTGTGCACTTGCTAACAAATCTGAGAGCACCAATGTTACTATTACAAGATCTTGAAAGATAGGAGGACAATGGAATCAAGTGTTTCCTGAAGGCATTTGGTATATATTGCGTTTACATGCTATGTTATGCTTTTGTGAAAAAGTGTTCCATTGATATGATTTGGTTAGATTTTGTGTACCTAAGGCTTATGGGGCTTAGTGGGTTCACAAATATGCAGTCAATTTCCATCATCATCAATATAATTACAAGTTAATTAAGTTTAATGAACGGTCAAGAGATATGCAATGAAGAATTGTGACTCCCTTAACATAAGATATAAAAGGAAGGAGAGTTCATTTGAAAGGGAATATGGAGGAAGAAAGAGGGGATCATAGGAGTCAAAGAAGGATTAATGGAACAAGAAAGGAAAGGAAAGAAAATAAGGAAGTGACTCTTTCAAAGGGCAGCAATGATGAAGGGTTGTAACTCTTTGAAAGGGTGGCAATTATGAAAGGTTGCAACTCTCTCAAAGGTCAGCGATGATGAAGGGTTGTAACTCTTTCAAAAGGTTGTAATTATGAAAGGTTGTGACTCTCTTGAAGAGCAGAAATGATTTAGGGTTGTGACTCTTCCAAAGGGTGGCAATTATGAAAGGTTGTGACTCTCTCAAAGGGCAGAAATGATGAAGGGTTGTGACCCTTTTTTAGGGTGGTAATTGTGAAAGGCTGTGACCATTATGAAGAGTTGTGACTATCCCTCACATTGGAGGATACAAAGGGGAAAAGATTTAATTTGAAGATATCCAAGGGAGATCAATTTGGGGAACAATGTATTATTCTCAAAGGCAACCATGCAAAGTGGTGACTCAATCCTTATGAAAGGTGGTGACCCTTCCACCAACTAAGTAGAAAGGAGAATTCATTCCAAGCATTGAAGGGGCTACATGGTTGCTGTGAATCAAGGAATAAATAATCAGTACTCAATCAGCAATCAGTACTCAGTTAAGGCCAGATCTGAGTATTAGACATGAGCAGATCATCCAATCAATCAAATATATTCAGCAGTCTATTTCATCAGCAAATACAATAATATATCAAAGCATTCAGCACAAGAGCACAAAGGACTAAGATCTATTCATAGTGATTGATCAGCATTTACACCAAGAGGAAATTTACATCGTACGGAGACCGAGAGGGTACTTACACCATGTAAGGAGGCCAAGAGGGCACTTGCACCATGTAAGGAGGCCAAGAGAGCACTTACAACATGTAAGGAGGCAAATAGGGCACTTACATAGGACTGAGAAATCCTCTTACAGCCTCAGCTCAAATTCCGCAAGGTGGCATGACTCTTTGGGAAGGATAAGACATTGATAAGAAAAGCAGGTACAACCAAACCACTAATCAAGCAAAAAGGAAGTCTCCAGTATACATCCACTCTTGGGCTTAGTGTGAAAATGGCTTTGGGCTGACCTATCATGTTTCTTTCTCCAATTTTCAATATGCTTGCACAATGTTATTAGTAGTACATGATTATGATGTATTGTCAACCCTGATCATTGAATATATAGATATATATTTGTATATGTTGTTATGTTATGATTGCAGGATTCAATTCCAGGATCACAATATTTAAGAAATATCTACTTGGTAAGATGTAATCCTAACCCTAATTTGTTGCAATTGTGATTCTAGGGAAAATTAGGAAGGGGGCATCACTTATAATAAAATGCAATGCCCAAGGAGAAGTGTTGAATGTGCCCTTGGTGCTTGTAAAACCAGCCAATAAAGTAAAGTATACAGATTTTTACAAGGTAAGTTTGAATTTGGAACACCAGTCAAAGTGTGTTTTCTTTAAAGGATCGTTTCTATGAATGTTTAGTTTTAAAATATATTTTGTAGGCTTGATGAACTGAACAGATTCAACAAATTGTGTCTATGGATGTCTGGTTTTAAAATAGAATCCTTAACCTTTGAGGACTCCATTGTTCAATAGCTTCATATAGCTCATTTAATACTGATATAATTGTAATATTAGCTTCAGTTGAGCTAAAAAATGATATTATATAGTAGACAAGTTAAAGGGGATTCCGTTTCATCCTCTACTTGTAATACCCATCAAATTGTGCATTTGTTTAGATGATTGTTACTATAGAAATCTAGTTTTATCATAAAATTAAATTCTGTTAGAAACGTTTGATATCTTTTTTTCAGTTTACTAATTCATAGAGCAGAGTTGTAATTGCAATTAGATGTTTTAATTCTGCTTAAAGCTATATTGTGGGTAAAGTAAGATAATTTTTGAAGGTCACATCTTAGATAACACATCTTATGAGAGCCTCTCAAAGGAACAAGGAAATAGTGTGACTGATCAAAACTATCTTCCCCACGTTGTGAGCTTGAAAAAAGGAAAATAATATTGCTCATATTAGAACTAACACCTGTGATCTAGACCATAGTAGCATTCATTTGCATAGCAAATGAAAAGTGTAAATGAAATTAAGTACTCGGGTTGAAAGCAGGAAAATACCTGGCAAACTAAAAATGCTGAAACATTGATAAAAAGAGGGGCAAAAATATGTTAATGTTATTGCATGCCAAATACAATGCATAAAAACAAAAAAATATGTCATGACCCTCTCCCAAGACACCCACACACCTGTTAATATTCATGATTTGCACATCTCAATATTGATCTATATACTGATGAGTTGTAATTCATTATGATTTGGATAAGTGCTATATTTATTAGTTAAAAGCTTAGTTACAAGGTGTGTGCACCCTGCCCCTGTATCTGGATTCTGGTGCATCTGGATGCAGATTCTGGTGCTTGTGCGTTTGGATGCGCCCAGGGAGCGCTTTTTCTCCGTGGGTGCATCTGGATGCACCGACAGGGAGAACATATAAATGGTATTAAAACTATGCTTCCAAAAATGCACTATTCATCAACAAACACGATGTATATATAGCAGGTAATAGTTATTGCAAGATCTAACCTAGAAAACCATTTAAAAACTGGGATACCCTTAGTAAATGCTGTATTGGTTGATCAAATAAAACAGCTAATAAAAATTATGTTGTTAAATCTGAAGAAAATTTATAACCATGTAAAGCTTAGTTGTAGGATATTTGTAAAACTGATTTAAGTTCAACAAGAATTGTAAATATCTCCAGAAGCTTTCTCCAGATTACACTAATTGAACATTTGACGAGATCTGTAGTGAAAATTATAACTATTTCAATGCATACGAGCTTTCTGCTACAGACAAGGCTACCTACTCTTTCAATGGAATTGTGACCATACTTTTGTATTTATAGTTGCAGTAGTAAGTCAAGTTCTTGGTATTTATACTTTTGTAATTGTAATGATTTTCTGATTTTCATTAAAATCATGAACATAGACATATATGATATGGCTTATTTGAATATTTGTAAACTATCAATTGACATTTAATATTTATCTTTGGCATTTGACATTGATCAATGATGAAGTATCATACTATCAAATGATTTAATTCTGTATATTTCTTTAATTTTTTGGTATATATATATAAATTATATATTTTTATATACACACCCAAATGCATCCAAAACCCCCAAAAAAAATTTCACACATCCACATACCAGGTTCTTGTACCCACATCCGCATCCAGGTTCAAACCGGTAACTTAGGTTAAAAGTAGATGCTGTTGATGCCCATTTGGTGGATGAAGTAGAGGGTGGTGGCAAGGATGAACATATGTTGCAGTTGGTGAACTCTATTTAGCTTAGTGGGCCTAATTTTTATCATAGTTATGTTTAGTTGGGGTGATGAAAACTACCAACTACCTCTGTCTCTCATGTATGCCGTGCTTGTATAGTCATCTTATTTCGATTCAACCCTCTAGATGCGGTTGGGTGTTAATGCTTGGGCATTTTATGTCACAGTCTATTTTTCATGACCTGCAGAATAGGGCATTAAACAAGTCTTGAAATTGTTTTTGGAGGAATATTATTGTTTTGTGGGAGGCATTCGTCATGGCCGCCATGACAAGGAGATCTGTGGTATTGTGTGGTCCTAAATCTGCAAGTAACACATAATTGGAATCTGCTTCCTTTTAATAATGTTGGGATTGTTATTGTTTGGATGGAAGACGATATTTACCTGGCAGCAGGTTAGAAAATAAGGGAGAGGAATGCCCTTAGGGTTTCAAAATGGTCTGTAGGGGGACTTCTTGAGACTTGGAGTTTAATTGTGAACCTTCTGTAACTGATGGTCCTGAACATGGATAAAATTTGTAAAATTGGGGATCGATCAAATGGGTAAAATTTGGAATACTAACGAAGGTAAGGATGAAACCACTTTCTTCTCATTTGGCCTACCCTTGACAATGTCAGACGCAAATTTCCCCAATTTCTCAGCTCAATTAATATACATCTTTTTAATGAGAATATAAATGGTTACTAGCTTATATGTATTTTCTTTTGCAAGCCAAATGAAACAAAGAAAGATAAAGATTACAAAATGGCGACCAACCGGGAGGTGGACGATATGTTTGAATGGAGGGAAGATCATACTAAGTATAAATTCAATGATAATTGTACAATACAAACAAGTCAAACAGAATGTTAAATCGTAAGCTAATTGGCGCATTTCAATAGGTTCTACCGAGCATTTCAGTCCAGTTTACTAAAAGTTGTACCTGTTTAAGTTTTGACACTTTCAATGCTCGTTTTAAATCAAATCTTCCCAAACCCAAGGTAACCAAAAGAAGATTTTAATATTTTTTTTGAAAGAATTATACCTTACCGGTCAGTTTACACCAGAGATAAAAAATTAAAAGCAAACTAACAGCACAGTCTAGTTTACAAAAAAAAATATAACCACTACTTTGGTTTTGTAAAGTTAATTGATTACTAAATTTTGACAAGTTTGTACATATTCGGAAAGAAAACTAAAAGAAACCTGACCTGAAATGATAGAATTCCAGGAAACAATATCCCTTTGATACATTTTTTCAAACAATTCGACTGCCTTTTCCAAACTTCCACATTTCGCATACATAGCCACCAGGGCATTCCGCACATAGATATCTGATTCCAACTGTCTCCTAATTATACAATTGTGGATGTCCTTTCCCTGCCTCAAGTCTGAAAGGCTAGCGCACGCCATGAGAGAGCAGACAAATGTAAATGGATCAGGACTAATCCCTTCATCTTGCATCTGATTATAAAGCTCCAGGGCTTCTTCATAAAACCCCCTTCTGGCATATCCTCTAATTATAACGTTCCATAGTATGGGCTTTCTTCGCTGAGGCATTTTGTCAAACACTTGGCGTGCATCATGCAAACTTTGACATCGACAATACAGGCCAGTGAGTTTAGTGCCCACAAATTCATGGTATTCAAGTCCGTTTACAATGACAAAAGAATGGAGGATCTTTCCCACTGCGAGAGCTTTGGCAAGCGCACAAGATTGAAGTAACGAAGCGTATGTTTCGTAGTGTAGTGGATGGACCGTGTTTTGTAAAGTATTAAGAGCTTCTTTTAGCTGCCCATCTGTGCACATTTTTATTATAGTGTTATCGACAACACTAAGAGTGTTATGATTTTCCATTAATTTGTCTGCTAAGTTTGGCATCCATTTCAACTGCACTGTCCCTATTCGTCGGATAAACGGACGCAGACGGATATTCATGTTGATTTGGTGAGGCCTCGTCCATCAAATGTATTGGAAAGACTTGTTTTTTCGGTGTGTTATCGTGTACGCATAACAGTCCAGCTAGGAATGCTGGAGATGTTTGCACGAGAGTAATTTCCCGCCGTTCTATTGTAATATTTCAAACAGATTCGACTGAAACTCCTTGTGCATTTAAATAAACCGTGTTTCATGTTCTTTTCGTAACAATTCTGGCGGTGTTTTTGTTTTTATTCCCACTGTCTCACGTACAATTTAGAAGTGTTTAAATTTTGATCTTACATTCCAAAAACTAAAATACAATTAATTTTTTTTATGAAAATCTAAACGATATGCTAATAATCTTATTGAAATCATCTAGTTGTTCAATGTAAACTTCTTCTCTCAATTCTTCATTCAGATAGACTTGACATCCATCTGATATGCTTTGAAATCCTTTGAAATCCTTATAGAAAATAAAGGAAAGAAACATTTTAATGGTTTCCATTCTTGCTACCAGAGCAAAAGTCTCATCAAAATATATTCCTTCAACTTGAGTAGCCTTTATATCCTAGTCTGCTCTTGTTTATTGTGACTTGTCCATCTTCATTTAGCTTGTTTTGGAATACCTACTTAGTTCTAATCACATTTTTTTCCATTGGTCTAGAAACCGATTCCTAGGTCTGATTTTTCTTTATTTGATCCACCTCTTCATTCATGGCTTTTATCCAACTTTCATCCTTGTTTTCTTATGCATAATTTTTTGTTCCACCTCAAATAGAAAATAGGAGTTTGTATATTCCCATGCCATGGAAAGTATTCTCCTTGTCTAAATGTCTTTGTCTTTTTCTCCAATGCTCAAATCTTTAGAATGGTGTCTATGTACATATTTAGTAGGTACCTTTGGTGTTTGTTCAGGTGTGTTTTATTCTTTATCTAATCCTTCCCATCTTCCAAAGTTTTTGTTTTGTTTTGTAGGGGTGACAATGATCTCCACTAACTCAATTTCAAGTTCAGGAATAGACTTACTCCATTCCTCATTCACTCATACATTTACACTTTCCACAATCTTCTTTAGACTCATATTATAACATCAATATCCCTAACTTGTAGTAGAATACCCCAAAAAGATTCCTCCATCACATCTTACATCAAACTTTCCAAGATTTTCTTCATCTCTTCAGATATAGCATTTGCTCCCAAAGATGCTGAAATATTTGATAGTAAGCACATTTCAAAATCACAACCCATAAGGTGTCTTTGTATAATTTACTCTTATTTATACTATGTTAAGAAGATAACCAACAATATGTATAGCATCTCTCCAATACACATTAGATAGGTTAGCATCATTTAGCATAGTTTTAGTCATTTCTATAACAATTATATTCTTTCTCTCAACTACTCCATTCTGTTGTGGAGTCCTACGAGTAGACAGTTGTCTCCTAATGTCATGACCTTCACAGAATCTCTAGTATTCATCATATTCTCAATCAATTTTTAAAAAATCTTAAACATATACAATGCCTCAAAATTTTCTCTTAAAAATGTGACCCAAGTCATTCTAGAATAATCATCAATAAGTAATATAAAGTACTTGTCTCCATTCAATGCTCTTGTTCTTATGGGACCACATAGGTTAGTATGTACTAGCTCTAATGGTCTTTTGGGTGAGTAGTCCTTGTTTTTGTACTTGTTTCTAGTTTCTTTCTTAACTCACATTCTATGTACATAATATTAGCAAGCTTTGTAATTTTGGACAGATCTCTCACAACATTTCTAGGACTAATCTTTATCATATTATAAAAGTTGATTGTCCTATCATTTTGTGTCATACCTAGCATTCACTACTCATGTCAAAGATTAGTTGCCTCCATTATTTTCTTTGAGATAGTTAACATTTCCATTTCTCATACCTTCTACAACTACTCTTCTAGAGCCTTTTTCTAGTTTCACATCTAGAATTGTGAAAGCTAATCCCAAATCCCTTATTGCATAACTAACTTACGCTTAATAGATTTTTCCTTCACCCTTTGACATAGAATACATCACTAGCTTTATGTTTGACATTAATAGATATAGTTCTCTTACCACATGTAGGTGTAGAGCCTTTTCCAACAAAAGTGACTGATCCTCCATCATATTTTTCCATCTTGATGCAATTTATTCTATATCTAATCATGTGATTTGAACATCTAAAATCATTGATCCAAGGTTTGGATTCCTCTTTGACATGTAACACAATCTTCATATATTCTTCTTCAGCATTCTATCTTTTAAATCTATTATTGTCATCATCATTAATAGATAAGAACAACACTTCATCATTTGAGTAATTTCCACCCTCATCCTTCAATGAATGTGTCTATATTGAACAAAAACTCTTCTTTCCCTTTTTATGACTTTGTTCTAGAATTTCTATCGTACATTCTATATTTTCCTTTTTCTTCATCAAGCATCCTATAATCTTCCTTATAGGGGCATTTAACAACATAATGTCATATGCTTCCACATTTGAAACATTTGAAAGGTAACTTACATTTATACTTTCTACATCCTTTTTTCAGTCTTCTAACAAAAATGGCTTCTTCATCTTCTGGATCATAGCCTTCCTCAGGTACATCTTCAATCCTTTTAGTGGCCTTGAATGCAACATCCTTCTTTTCATATTGTCTTTCTTCAATTCAAACATTTTAAAAGTAGGAATTACTCCATAAAGTTCTTCCAAGGTGAAATTATCCATATTGTTTCTGTGTTGAATAGCAATCGATAAAGTTTTGTTAGGTTTGATCATGGTTCTCATCACTTTCAACAAAAATTCATTGTCTTCTATAGTTCCATACATTCCTTTGATTGTATTTACTATTTTATTCACCCTATGAAGGTACCCTTCAGTGTTCCTAGCCTCAAAAATCTCAAAGTCTCAAATTTATGCTTTGGGTTTTGTAACTTTCTTTGCTTGATCTTCTTATCTCCTTTAGCCAACTCTTCTCAAACTTCATATGTGTTCTTGCACCCAATGACTTCAACATATTTGAATCACCCAAACCATTAATAATAGCATTTCTAGCTTGAATTTATCATGACCTTTATCTCATTTGTTGTAGAAGAGGTACAAGATTTTAGAGGTGTGTAGCATTTTATGATATCTTCTACAATACCAAACAATGTAGAACCCAAATATGATTCCATCATTTTCTTCTGGAATGTATGATTTTTTCCATGAAACTTTGATTCTTTGACACCAAGATCATTTTCCATCTCAGATCTACCTTAATCAATTAAGCTTATTCAAGAGGGACTCAACTCTAATACCAATTGTTAAACACTTCTGAATGCTGAGAGGAGGGTGGTTGAATCAACATGCACAAATATTAACTTATTCTCTCATAAACCTTTAGAAATTAACTTTAATCCAACTCACAAATTAGTGAAAGACATTTCAACAAACACCCGATTTACATGGAAAGCCCAATATGGGAAAAACCATGGTGATAATCTACTCATTATATGAATAATTGTTTATAATATTTATTTTAGGTACACTGCTCCCTAATGTAGAACTTACAAACTAAAGTGCATTGCATTAATGTAAGATACAAATCTACACAATCTTCTAAAAGAAAACATAATCTTCTAACATATATAAGGAACTTATGATAAGAAAAGATTTAGGATCTCTTGATCAAATTTTGTACAAATACTCTGCCAAATCTACACTCTTTTGTCTATGGTCTTTCTCATTTGCATTACTCTACTATCACATTCAATCCATACATTATTTACACTAATTATACACGCAATTCATCCTTTCACATTCATATATATACTAGCACGATCAATAGAAATGTGAACAAGGTTGGCTATAGAAAGATAAATATTATTTGTACAAATTTGGCCACCATGAACACAAATATTTAATTTGATCCACCCCAAGAGATGAAGGGGACCCAAAAATATCATAATGTGTCATTCATATATGAATTAATCAAGCACAATCATCACAACCATTGTTAAGGTTAGACTTGAATGAAACATGTGGAAAACCATTGAAGCACATTAGAAAATTAGCCTAAAAACTCTATCCAAAGCACATGATGTCATGCAAATCATGACACACCATGACACAACCTATTTCCATCTTTTAAACCTTCCTCCAAAGCATATCCAAACTAATAATTTATAAATCAACTCATTGAAGTTAGTTGATTCAGCTATAGACCAACAAAGACATCAATAGTGCACTTAAAACAACATATCTTCAATTTCATAACAAACCAACTAAAGATATCCTAACTATCCTTGACAATTATCCTTACTTTCAGAAAATAGAAAAATACAACTTTTGCCCCTAAACTCTTGTGGACCTAAAATTATAATAGTGCAACATTCACAGATCATACATTATAGTACCAAAATTGAAGGCCACTGAAATCTCATGTGGATGAATGTAGAGAATTCTCCCATAAGAACTTCAAATGCTCTTTCCTACATATTTTAGCTTCACATATGTCCATTTTTTGGATATACTAGCAGGGTGGTCCCACAAAAGTGGTTCCCACTTTTTGGCCAACTTTGACACTGAAACAAATATTTTGAAAAAGAACTTCACTTTTGGATGCATATTACTACAAAATCGAACTAAGAATTTGAAGATGATGTAAACTATTGATTTTCAACATTTTCTTTCTAGTTTTTAACTATTTTTTTTTTTTAAAGAATTGGAATTGATTTGTGTCCATTGTTCCTTCTCCTTCGAAAAGTGGTTTATATGAAAAAATAACATTTTTAAAGAGTGGCAATCACTTGTTTCAACAAAAAAAAAATATTTAAAAATAATAATGACGTAATTCTTTCAAGATTAGAATTGTAACATCAAAACCTAGAGGATGCCATTGGTTTCATTCAACTTGGTTCAAAGTTTTATATTTCATTAAGTTATGAAGTGTCATTAACCAAAATTTAGACAGGTTTCTTCGATTCAATATAACTTGATTTCTATAGATCGAAATTCATTTTTTATTTTTTTGATAGAAAGGTAACACAAATACCTATTAGATCATATTTTTCAAAAAACATTCCCTATTTTTTCTATTTTATTTGAAGCGTCAAATAGAGAGGTTGTGAAATGGTCTGACAACCTATATTTAATAAAACTAAAAATAGAAAGTCGCAATAAACATAAAATATACTAAAAGTATAGTAATTGGAAATCTTGTTCAGAGTACCATAATCTACCATTTTTTGTTTCAGAATATAGTCCTATTTGGCCATTGATTGTGTTAGAATAACTGAGAGGGGGTGAATCAGTTAATCACTATCCCAATACAAAATGTATAATCCAAAAACAAATACTTAAAACTTCTAATACTCGGTAACTTGAAATACTTTTACTGTTTGTGAATTTACTGATTACCAGTCTAAAACATATAGTAGTTACCGATCAAATCAAATATGCAACATGCAAATATGACATCAAACAAACATCACAATCAACACATAACACAAGAGATTTAACATGGAAACCCTGTGAAGGGAAAAAACCACCTGGGACCGGCAACCCAAAAATATTCACTCTTCTGAAGTGAGGTCGGTGAAGACCCAACCCTATTAAAGGTTACAAACACACTGTTAGGTGTGACCTTGTTAGAGGATTTAAGACCAACCGTTATTGTCCAGCCAGCAGTCACTCTAGGATTGACAGGATAACAATGTTCATTCTATGAATGATACATAATAAGACTTTCTTAGTCCACTCAATTAAGAGATTTGATTGTGTACAATGGTTAAATATGTAACAGTAGGTGATCTGATCTATTACAACTTCAATTGTAGATATACAGATCAATATTCAACTCATACAAATCTTTCTGATCAATGTAACATTCTTGATTCAATAATATATCAACTTAATGTTTGTCGGTAATTACTCTCTATCGCTCGGTAATGCTTTGCACTAGGGTTCTCCTTAACCCGTATGATCAAAATGCATGAAAACTTGTTCATGCGATGATTCTGCAGTTTCCTTTTCTTTCGGCATCACACTCACTTATGAAATCTCCAATCTCTTATATAGACATGTAAACTATTTTCTTCTGCTCCATCAGATTTTTTTGCTTAATCATCTTCGTTGATTTTGCCTCTTAAACATACCTTGGCACTTGTGTCAATAACATGTTTGATTCTCATCCTTTAGATCTTTCCTAAATTTTGTTAGTTGTCGATCTGTCTGATAAACATTATCTGTTACCACGAAATCATACACTTTCCAGCTCATCAATCTTATTGGCTAAACTAATCATTTAATTCTTTTTGTTCTTCTCAGTTAACAAAGAAATGCGTCGATGAACACAAGCTCAATTTACACTGTGCTTGGTATACACTACACTCCATCGGTGTATACTGAAATGATTCATTAACTGACAACACTGCTTTGTGTCTTTCAACTTTTTTCCTCATCATAGATGAATGAAACATAATCAAGTCAATAACATAAAGTCATAGACTCATCAACAAGTTACTCAATGTATTCCTTATCCTCATCTATCATATCCATCTTCCTCATGTAGATATTTATGTTCTTCATCTCTTTCACTCCTTTTCTACAGATGTTTTGGTATAGTAACTTACAAGATAAGTTTTGTCAAACTAGTTGACATCAATGACAACATAATATTGATTTAATCATATTAAATATCTAATCAATCAGCTCAGCGATCTTAAATCACAGATTCTTCAATCAGGTTCTAAATCATTTTTAGTTCATCAATCTTTCCCTTTGGCATTTATGGCAACTCAAGTAATATGAAATGTACCATACACATACCAAATATGTATTCTACAACTCTGTGAACAAATGTTGTACAAGCTCTCCCTAGCTTAATATGTTTAATCACTACGTTACTCAACAACATTTAAAAAATATAGCTTTGTCAATCTGCAAATATGATCTTTTTAGCTCTCTTGTTCTCAATAACTGATTTTCAGTGCTCTCCCTACCTTTCAGATTATCTCTCCCTCGGATAGTTCTCATCGGTGCATATTGTTTTCATATTGTTTATCTCTCCTTTTGAAAACAATGCCAAAGAAACAAATAAACAAACATCTCTTCAGTAGCCAAGTAACTCTCTGTTGTCTGGTGCATACTGTGTATCTCTATATACTAATATGCCAATCTGTTCCAGTACTTTTCATAGCTTTAGACATGATCCAAAGTGTGAACTATGCTGCATCAACATGTATGATCTTCTGATAGGATTAGGCTAATGAAACATTTGGATTACCTTAGTGACCGGTAGATAGGGGACGTACCCCTAGTCTAGTACTTAAGTACTCAAATGTATCCTTCGGTAGAGCCTTTGTAAATATATCTGCAAGTTGTTATTTTGATGTAACAAACTCTAGCTTAACTTGCTTCTCCTATACTTTTTCTCTCAAGTAGTGATACTTAATTGATATATGCTTTGTTTTAGAGTGCATCATTGGATTCTTTGAAATGTTTATTGCACTAGTGTTATCATAGTATATAATCACCAGCTCAGTGATTATCTCATTCATACCTTCCAGAACTTGATTAATATATGTAATGTTTGAACAGTTTGTAGCAACAGCAACATACTCTGCTTCGGCTGTAGACTAAGAAATACAAGCCTGCTTCTTACTTGTCCATGTAACAAGTCTTTCACCAAAGAAAAATGCTCCTCCGATGGTACTTTTTTTATCATCCACATTTCCAGCCCAATCAGCGTCGATATAGACTCTGAGTTCAAACTTGCCTTCCTTAGGATACCATAATCCATAATCCTCTATTTTCTTTAGGTATCTTAAGATTCTTTTAGTAGCAATCATGTGTGATTATCTAGGATTAGCAAAAAATCTAGCAACTATTCCCACAACATGTGCTATGTCTGGTCTACTATGTACTACATACATTAACTTACCAATCATAGATCGGTACAGTGTCTGGTTCACTTCTATAGTTTCATCTTCCTTAGTCAGTTTGCATCCAATAGCCATCGGTGTTTCCATAGGTTTAGCATCTTCCATGCCAAATGTCTTCAATATTTCTTTGATATATTTGGATTGTGAGATGAATATACCATCATTCTTCTGAATCACTTGTAGTCCTAGAAAGAAGTTAATCTCTCCGAACATAGACATCTCAAATTCAATCCTCATTTCATCAACAAAGGCTTTACAAATTTGATCTTGACCTCCAAATATAATGTCATCCACAAATATTTCAATAATAAGAATAGTGTCATCAGTATCTCCTTTCATATACAAATTGTTGTCCTCACTTGTTCTTACAAATCCTATACTTAACAAGTAAGTATGTAGCCTCTCATACTAGGCTCTTAGTGCTTGCTTCAAACCATATAAAGCTTTATGTAATCTACATACCATATCTTTCTTTTCTGGATCAACGAACCCTTTAGGTTGTTCTATGTAGACTTCTGCTTCAAGTATTCCATTTAGAAACACTTACTTGACATCCATTTGATAAACTTTGAATTTCTTGTGTGCAGCATATGCAAGTAGCATTCTGACTCCTTCCAATCTAGCAATAGGTGCAAATGTCTCACCATAATCAATTCCTTCTTCCTATGCATATCCTTTGCATACCAATATAGCTTTATTTCTTGTTACTTCTCCATTCTCATTTTGCTTGTTCCTAAATATCCACTTAGTATCGATAACATTCTTATCTTTAGGTCGGGGTACTAAGGTCCAGGTTTTGTTCTTCTCTATCTGTTCTATTTCCTCTTTCATTGCATTAACCCATTCATAATTTTCTAATGCAACTTTTACATTTTTTGGTTCATAATCACAAACTAGACATGTACCTTGTCTTGCTTTGCTCCTTGTTTGCATGCTAGCTTGTTTGTCTCCAATGATTTGTGTCTCAGGATGATGTCTTCTAACAAAACTCGCCAGTATCCTATTTCTTTTTTCTTGTTCATCCTGTGTAGGTTCATTTTCTTTCTCGGTAGGGCCATCCTGCTCGTCGGTTTCTCTTTCTTGTTGTTCGGTATTATTTTCCTGCTGACTAGTTATCACATGCTGTGACTTTAGTAGATACTCTGGTTGTTCAATGTAAGTGAATCTACCATGGTCTTCTAGTTCCTTTGTACTTTCCTCTGCATTCTTTTTATCAAACTCATTAACTCAGACATTAGTGCTTTCAATCATTTTATGATTAGTTTTATTCAGACACTTATATGCTTTGCTTTTACTGGAATATCCTAGAAATATCCCTTCATCACCTTTTGAGTCAAATTTACCATTTCTCTCATCTTTCAGAATAAAAAATTTTCTTCCAAAAATCCTGAAATAACTTACAATAGGTTTGTGTCCAAACCACAACTCATAGGGTGTCTTGTTGGTGTCCTTCTTCAATTGCACTTGGTTCAAAACATAAACAGTTGTACTGAAAGCTTCCCTCCAGTATGTTTGAGCAACATTCTTTTGCAGCATCAGTGTCCTAGCATAGTCAACTATTGACCTATTCCTTCTTTCAGCAATCCCATTTTGTTGAGGTGTTCTCGGTGCAGAGACCTGTCTTTTAATACCATGCCGATTACAGAAATTAGTAAATTCATCAGAGATAAATTCACCTCCTCTATCAAATCTTAGGCATTTAAGTTCCTTACCAGTCTCTTTTTCTACCTTAGCTTTATACCACTTGAACATCTTAAATGCTTTAGATTTTTCTTTTAAGAACATAACAATCATCAATCTAGTATAGTCATTAACAAAAATAATAAAGTATCTATCACCATAATAACTCTGAGTTCTCATAGGACCACATAGGTCGGTATGAACCAACTCAAGTATCTTCTTTGTTGATAATCCTTACTTTTGAAACTAGATTTAGTCATTTTCCCTTTCTGACATTCATGACACATAACATGATCAGGTTTTGACAAGTTAGGTAGACCTCTAACTCTTTTCCTTTTATTGATCTTAATCATGTTGTCAAAATTCACATGGCATAACCTTTTATGCCACAACCAAGCATCTTCATTTTTCATCATCAAGCAAGAAGACTCATCAGTATCAAGATAAAACAAGTTACCTCTTGATTGTGCTCTAGTTCCAACTAGTCTTCCTCCATCATCAAATATTTTCACTTTCTTGCTCTCAAAAGCAACTCAGTGACCTGAATTGTTTAGTTGTGCCACACTTAACAAGTTATAGTTCAGTCCATCTACCTAATAAGCATTATCACATTTTATCATATCATTTATCATCAAGGATCCTTTACCTCTTACCATACAGGGTGTGTCATTACCCATCTTAACAGATCCTCCATTGTATTCTTCAAGTTGATCAAATTTCTTTTCATCACCAGTCATGTGATGTGTCCAGCTAGTGTCTATGATCCATGTATTATTTTTGTTAACTTTAGAGATCGGTGTTATTTCTCCCTATTTTTCTTCTTCCTCGGAGTCATCTTTCATAGCAACAAATACAACTTCTACATCATCATCAGAATCAGATTCAGATTCATTATATTCGGCTATGTAACATACCTTTTCCCCTTTGTCATTGTTGTCTCGGTTATCTATGTTGTGTCGGTAGCCTTTGTTGAATCTTCTCCCATAGCTTCCTTCAGATCGGTCTTTGGTTCTATCATCATCTTTCTTATGTAAACATCTAGCAATGATGTGGCTAACCTCTTTATAGTTAAAGCATGTCAAAGGTAGCTTACCTCTATACCTTCCTTTACCTTTGGGTAATCTTCTAGCCATAAGAGCTTCAAGTTCATCAAGCTCATCATCGATATTACTATCACTATCATCATTCTTATTATTCCTGCTAGACTTACCAATCTTCAGAGAAGACATGAAAGTGGATTCCACAGACGGAACAACATTGTTGTCAAAGTTATTCAATTCAAAGGTTGTAAGTTTACCAATTGGATTGTCAAGTGTAAGTACATTACCAGATGCAGACCTTGTTTCATGAATGGCAAATATTCTAATTGTGTAAACTGACAATAGGGTTATGAGAACTTTGCTTACAACTGTTTCTTCACTAATAACTTCATCAGATGCTCTAATAGCATGTACTACTTCTTTCAGTCTATTTGTGTATTGCACAATATTCTCACCTTGCTTCATCTTCATATCATCGAATCTATCCCTTAAGCTTTCTGCTTTGGCTCTTTTGACATTCACATCTCCACTGTAAACTTGAGAAAGTTTATCCCACATGGCTTTTGCAGTAGTGCAGCTTTTAATATCTTCAAATTCAGCATCAGTATAGGCAGCAACAATCTCCATCATAGTAACATTGTGTTCATGCTTTTCTTTCAGTTGATCAAGTGTCAGGGGACCAGGGGTCGGTTCTGTACACACAAAAGTAGTGCACTTCTATGAATCCTTACAATCAAGAACACTCAAGAATGAGGTCTCAAAAATTAATCCATAGCTCTTTATGTATGGATTTGCAAGATTATGAATTTGCTCTCAGCTAGAGCTATGAAGCATATGACCTTGCTAGTCAACCACACAATGAGAGATTCAAGTGAAGACAAGGGCAAGAGTGCCAATATCTCCAAGAATCAAATGAAAATGCAATGCAAGTAAACTAAGAATGAAGATGCAAGCTAAGCTAAATGATAACAATGCAATGCTTGAAAGAAAATCTAATCTATGAAAGGAAAGTGCAAACTAGACTATGAAAGGAAAGTACAAGTCTTACAATCCCTCCTAATTAAGCTATGTGAGATTAATCTATAGCATAAATAAAGTCTATACTAAGAATGTCATGATTATGCAACTATGAAAGCAAACTAGATGAAATGCAACAACAATGTCTTCAAAGCTTGGATGCAAGGATGTCTTCAAAGAGCTCCAAATAACCTAGAAAACTTGCAGCATAACATTAGCATAAAACATGAATGATATATATCCAAATGAGGAAGAGAGCTTTCCTTTTATAGGAAATGAGAAAGAATGGACCATGGAGATTAAGAGGCAAAAGATTTAATCAACGGTGGAGCATCAAAGAGGAGCAATCCATATGCACAAATATCCTCCAATGAGAAAATAAGAGTTGACTTTTGTGTCCATATGAGACAAAAAGTTCTCTTTCCACTTTTTATAAAATAAGAATAATGCTTTATTTGTGCAACTTAGGATAAGATGAAAAGTGGGGGCTTTTTATTTATTAAAAGGGGAGGAAATATTCCTTTTAAATAAATAAAGACTTAGAATAAAATGGTTAGCCCAAGGCAAATAATCGAAAATGATGAAAATAGGATTTGATCAAGGAAATTGATATAATTGATAAAATGCTGATTTTTGAAAATATTGATTCAGGGATTTGACAAATTGTTGAATGGGGGCCCAAAGTCTAGGCGACCATTTTAGGGTGCATACAGGTTCTATATAGCCATTCTCCATCAATTCTAGTGCAGCATTCCCAATTCCAAATATGTGCAACTTCATCCAGCTTTGCCATATTGCGAAGTTCTTTTTGTTCAGTCTTGGCACTTCCTTCTTATACATTTTGAGATCTTTGTACTAAAGTCCTTAAAACTCTGTTCTAGGAAACCAATGCTCTGATACCAATTTTTAGAATAACTAAGAGGGGGGTGAATCAATTAATCACTGTCCCAATACAAAATGTATAATCCAAAAACAAATACTTAAAATTTCTGATACTCGATAACTTGAAATACTTTTACTGTCTGTGAATTTACCGATTACTAGTCTAAAACATATAGTAGTTACCAATCAAATCAAATATGCAACATGCAAATATGACATCAAACAAACATCACAATCAACACATAACACAAGAGATTTAACGTGGAAACCCTGTGAAGGGAAAAAACCACCTGGGACTGGCAACCCAAAAATATTCACTCTTCTGAAGTGAGGTCGGTGAAGACCCAACCCTGTTAAAGGTTACAAACACATTGTTAGGTGTGACCTTGTTAGAGGATTTAAGACCAATCGTTATCATCCAACCAGCAGTCACTCTGGGGTTGATAGGATAACAATGTTCATTCTATGAATGATACATAATAAGACTTTCTTAGTCCACTCGGTTAAGAGATTTGACTGTGTACAATAGTTAAATATGTAACAATAGGTGATCTAATCTATTACAACTTCAATTGTAGATATACAGATCAATGTTCAGCTCATACAAATCTTTCTAATCAATGTAACATTCCTGATTCAATAATATATCAACTTACTGTTCGTCGGTAATTACTCTCTATCGCTCGGTAATGCTTTGCACTAGGGTTCTCCTTAACCCGTATGATCAAAATGCATGAAAACTTGTTCATGCGATGATTCTGCAGTTTCCTTTTCTTTCGGCATCACACTCACTTATGAAATCTCCAGTCTCTTATATAAACATGTAAACCATTTTCTTCTGCTCCATCAGATGTTGCCGCTTAATCATCTTCATTGATTTTGCCTCTTAAACATACCTCGGCACTTGCATCAATAACATGTTTGATTCTCATCCTTTAGATCTTTTCTAAATTTTTTTAGCCGTTGATTTGTGTAACAAACATTATCTGTTACCATGAAATCATACACTTTCCAGCTCATCAATCTTATCGGCTAAACTAATCATTTAATTTTTTTTGTTCTTCTTGGTTAACAAAGAAATGCGTCGGTGAACACAAGCTCGATTTACACTATGCTTGGTATACACTACACTCCGTCAGTGTATACTGAAATGCTTCATTAACTGACAACACTGCTTTGTTTCTTTCAGCTCTTTTCCTCATCATAGATGAATGAAACATAATCAAGTCAATAACATAAAGTCATAGACTCATCAACAAGTTACTCAATGTATTCCTTATCCTCATCTGTCATATCCATCTTCCTAATGTAGATATTTATGTTCTTCATCTCTTTCACTCCTTTTCTACAGATGTTTCGGTATAGTAACTTACAAGATAAGTGTTGTCAAACTAGTTGACATCAATGACAACATAATACTGATTTAATCATATTACATATCTAATCAATCAGCTCGGTGATCTTAAATCACATATTCTTCAATCAGGTTCTAAATCAGTTGTAGTTCATCAAATTGAGCCTTAGAAGGGCATAATTTTACAAAATTTTCATGTCCTTCACTAAAATTTTATTTTTTAGAACCTTCAAACAAACACCCCTTCAAACGAAGGGGTCCAAATGCCTTCATGCGAAGGGGGGTTTGAACGAACCCCCCTTGGAAAAATCCAATGAATTTTTCCATGGCCAGTTTTTTCCCAAGGGGGTTCGTTCGAATCCCCGTCGACTAGTTTTTTTTTATTTTAATTTTGGTATAAATAAATAAGTTTTTTTTGTGTTTTTAAAATAATCAATTCATATTAATTTGTTTTTTTATAATAGAAACATCAAAACACCAATTTTATAAGGGAAGAAATTTTATTGTATCTTGCAATTTTTTCAAAGAAGTTTTTTTTAAGAATGAAGATGGGAAACAAGAAGGGAAGACAGACTACATTTGCAAGAAAAAAGTCACCTAGTAGAGAACAGAAAAATCATGAATCATCATTGGCATATTATTAAAGAACTAAACAAGGTATGCATCTATAAATTCACATGTGTGAGTTTTATATGTCTCCATTTATAATTTTCTTTATTTATTCTAACTTGATTCATTTCCATGCATGTAGCTCACAATCAACAATTACAAGATGAAGCAGAAGCAGAAGCTTAGGCAGAAGGGTTAAACCAAGTTGAATAAATGGATGTTGGAGAAGATTCAGGATCAATCCCTACAAAATCTTAAATAATGGAAGTTGGAGAATGGTCAAGATTAATTGTTCCTATTGGTATGGATGAACACATAGAACTAGCTCAAACTGTAAAGAAAAAAATCAATTATAGAAACTTAGTGTTGGAAAGTGAGCCATTTAGGGTTATACAAGGGTTTTAAATTATGGAAAAATTATAGTTGTGTATGGTCTCTTTGAGTGGAACACAGTTTGGGTATTAAGCTCTTGTAAAAATGACTAAGTCTAGGAAGTAGTTTACTGGGTACAGGAGTACAGTTTTGGGAAGCGAGCACTATATATGATAAACTAAGTCTTGCAAACTTAGAGAAAGGTATTTTAGGATGTGATAGACCTTCAGTTAAGGTCACTTGTGTTTTGGAGTTCAGCGATGATAATTACAGCTAGTTGAAGTCATGCGATGACAATGAAGTAGCGATACAAAATAATTGAATGGCCACAATGATTGAGGGAGTATAATGTGGAATTCAGACATGATAAGTTGGATTTGGATTGGGTCCTACCCTAATTTTGGTAATGTATGATCACCGACTTGGTATTTGATATTTAGATAAGAGTTGGTCACATTTTGTGATGCATTTGTGAGCCGACTGGTTGAGAAATTGAGCATATATATGAAGAGGTTTTGAGAAGCAAAGTAGGTATGGGATATGATCGAACACATGGATGCATTGTGATGTAAGAATCAGATAGAAAGTGATACAAGCTATAATTGGGACTAATTAAGCATAATAGATGCTTGTATAAGTTTAATTTTGATAAATCATTGTAACAGAGATAGATTTATGATTGTAAGAGAGGTATGCTCATTGTACACCCCTAATAGGGTTTTTTTATTTCTTTAACAAGGAAATGTAATAATGTAATAATCAGCTCCTATCAGGCCTAGGTATCCTAATAGGGACATAATACTTTTAGTACATATTTGTGGGAACCATCCCCACTGGGGTTTTCCCTTAACATGGTTTCCTTGAGAACAAAATCATGGTGTTATGAGTTGTGTATTTTGTGTTTATGTTATTTTTATTTCAGTAACTATTTGGTTAAGCTGGAAGTTGCTAAGTTCTAATTTAAAGTGTTGTAATACTGATTCACCCTCTCTCAATATTACTTAATCCTAACACTTAGATCATTTACTTGTAATGGATGTGGAGAAATTGAGATCACTTGTTGATATTAAACCTTGAAGTCTTTCTAAGAAGAGGACTTTGAATAAGATAGCAAGATAAGTAATGACTAGATTTGATAATCTTGAAACACTTGAACAAATCAAATTGCTTTCTCTTGTTCTTATAGAAAAAAATTTGCAAGAGCCATTAAAATTGTTGGGTGTAGACACAACATCAAAAAAGAGAAAAATGTCTAACATGCAAAGTGATATTATTGAAAATTTTAGCAAAGGTTTGAGCTCTGTCGAGAAGCAATATCAAACTAAAGATAAGACCATTACAAGAAGAATTATGTTGACATCCCTTGTTGGTAACACTATACCTTGAAATAGACAAATATCTTCAGTTTCATCTCAGATTGGTTTTAGTAGGAAAACAATATCAAAATATGTTAAGAAGATAATGCTTTTGGATGATAGCACATTGGAAGGCAATTGGGAAATTATGTGTAGAGCTCCTCATTCTTATAGGATTGAGGAGGGAATCATGAATTTGGTCATATCATTTTAGAATGATGATACTCGTCCTTCACCAAACACTAGAGATGTTATCAAACATAGGGTTAGAACTAATGAATATGAACATCATACAAAACATTGGCTGGACACAACACAACATGAAATGGATGTCTTATTTTCTAGTTCAAGTCCTAATATAAAGATTGGGAAAACATTGTTTGAAAGATTGAAGCCATATTATGTGAGGAGAAACAAAGCGTTTGATATTTTTTGTTGTTGTTATCATATTGAATTTGATCTCCACTATCAGGTTTTTTGAAAGTTTATAGGAGATAATTTTGGTTTTAAAATGCTCCTCCTAGTAGATGAAGTGAGTTCATCTCATCCATTTTATGTGACAAAATAGATGATGCAGTTGATCAAATAAATTGCATAAAGAAAATATGAAACATGTGTTGATTTGGCTCTTTTCCCTTTGAAAAATGAAGATATTGATGTGATGAAGATGATAAATTTCAAGAGTTACAAATATGTAAGGAATGAAACAAAATTTGGAGAAGAATCCAAAAAGTTAGAATATGTTGAAGAGGAGATAAATCTTGGAGCATTTATGGAAAAATTTAAAAGTTTGATTCAACCGTACATTCATCATGTTTTTTTTTTGCAAAGTGGCAAGCACAACAATTCCAAACATTGAGAGATAATTTCCCACTTGGAACTATTCTATCAATTGTTAATTTTGTAGAAAACTATTATTTTATTCATCAAAAGGCCATTCGATTATTATATTATTTTTCAGAGTAGGTTACAATTATGGTACATGTGTGTTATCATCGTGCACAATTATATTTGGATGGTATTTAGAGCACATTTGAAGCATGGGTCTTTTACATAAATGATGATAAATAACATGATATTAATTATGTAGAACACTGGTTCAAGAATTTTTTTGCAAATTTGAAAGAAAGGGGCTTAAATATTGCTAAACATTATGTTTGGTTAGATCGGTGTGCCTCACAGTTCAAATCATCCAGACCATTTTACACACTTTGTAGATATCATCATAATGAAAACATACCACATGTATGGAGTTTCTTTGAGAGTGGACATTGAAAATTTGAATGTGATGGTGTTGGAGATTGCATCAAACGTGCTCTATAAAAGTATCAAATGAATTATAAGGGAGTTCGTATAAACAATGCACATGATGTTGTTGAATGGTGCAAGACACATTTTGCATCAAACGAGGTTGGCACATTGTCAAGAATGAGTCAAGCAGTACCATATATTTAACATAAAAATAAAATTCATAATTTGTCTCATTTTTATGTTAAATATGTGTTCAGGTGTGGATACAAAAACTCTGCATGGTTACAAGAGGATAGAAAAGACACGATCTCTACATTCAGTTATGAGTACCAATTTTTACAATTGGACACTGTACACTAGGGACTACTCATATTTTTGTTGTCATTGCATTGTTGAAAGCTATTCTGAATGCATCAACCATGAACGTGGATATGTAGGTGCATGGAATTTGGTTCCAATTGTTGTTACTAATATAGTTAATAGAGATGAAGATAAAAAATTTGATGACATTCCTTTGATTTCTACTAATTATGACCATATTTCAGGATTGGTCAAAATTGGAAAGTATTTAATTTAAATTAAGTGTGTGTGTGTGTATATATATACATATAACTTTTAAAGTATTTTCTCTCATACATGTATGTACATGTTTTTTGTGTAGGAGATGTCTTTGCAGTGATTGATGAGCCTAGAAATGTAGAAAGAGTTAATTACCATTTATTGTGTTGCACCACAAAGAGGATGAAGTTAATTGCACCTGAAGAAAGCGATGGAATGTTGTTCCCTACAAGTTTTTGCATTCTTTAGAGATCTATGAATTTTTCTTTATGTTTTAAATATATAGATAATAAATAACAAATTTATTTTAATTACATTGTTAACATTTGTGGTGTGCGGGTTTAGTTATTTTATAAGGAAAATATTTCAAGAAAATCAAAATAGTGCAACATGGAACTCACTTTGCTGATTATCAACCTGATAATAAGGTGTTTCAATATAGCCACCTAGTAGTTTCTACCTCCCTTTGTCTCCATCCAGTTAAATCTCAATGTGGACATCGTAAGTGGAGACTAGATAGTGAGGATCATGAGAGAATATTAAATGTTCTCAATGAATGTTCTGAACCACTTGAGATGGTCTAAATAATATTACTTATGTATATTTCATGTTTTAGGACTTGATCTACATTGATCTACTTTAATATATGACATGGATAGATTTCATGTTTTGGGACTTGATCTACATTGATCTACTTTAATATATGGCATGGATATATTTCATGTTTTAGGACTTGATCTGCATTGATCTAATTTAACATGGATTGTACTAGATTGATATACTTTGTTTTTTTAATCTTAATAGATGTTAAGTTTGATATACATACATTTTTTGAAATATAAATTATATGTTTCTCAAGAAGATTATATATTATATGTAGTTGAGTGATAACATCTATTGACATCAATTTATTATTCAAGTTTGATATACTTTTTTGTTTGATCAAGTACACATTTAAATTATGTGTGTGTGTGTGTGTGTGTGTTACTTTCAAATTGTACAAGTGAAATTATATCTATTGATCTAGATATGTAAAATTTGATTCTATATGTTAATATTCAAACCATCTAATCAAATAATCTTTATATAAAATCATCTAATCGAATAATCAAATCAAATCATCTAATTCAACCATCTAATCAAACCATCTTTATATCAAATCATCAAATCATCTAATCAAAACATGCATGTAAATCATCTAATCAAATCAAATCATCTAATCAAATAATCTAACCAAACCATCTTTATATCAAATCATCTAATCAAATTGAATCTAATCAAATCATGCATGTAAATCATCTAATCATCTATAATGTCAAATCATAAATGTAACATACACATATAAATCAGATCTAAATGTAAAATATCCTAAAAACATAAATTTTGAATCATAAACACATATATAGCGTCAAATCATAAATGTAACACATAATTCATCTATGGACCTAGGTCTAGAGCTCGCATATAAATATATGTCTCGAGAGGATATGATAAAATAAAAATATCAAACATATAATAATGAAAGATCTGTGCAACACATGTCCTAAACTAGAGAGTCATCCAGATGCATATGAACAGAGCGACCCTCTAACTAAGTCTCATGAGCATCCTCTGGATGTGAAGTACCAACCGCAACATACAAATTTAGTACAACAATTGTTATACACACACACACTCACTCACTCATATATATATCTATGTGTGTGTGTGTGTGTGTGTGTAAACTATTTTAAATATCTAAATTTACACAAGTACATGTACACACATTTAAAAGTTTATTTAAAACTTACCCAAGCACTAGTAGGTGTTGCATCCACCAAATTTGTCCGTTCAACACGCTCTAAGCCCACACTAGAAGTAGTATTCTCTGCCAATTGTGCCTACAAAAATATTATACATGTATGAACATCAGTACACGTGCGTGAATTTATAATTAATATTTCATTATTAAACTAAAAAATGAGGGTGAATTTACAATTAAAGTTTTCTAAAATTTTCTAAATAGGGTTTTTTAAGGTTTTCTAACAACTGATTTATAAAATTATCTAATAGAATACAAAAAAACTATTGAAAACACAAAATAACTAAGATATATGAAAAAAAAATACAATTAAAAAAAAAGAAGAAAGGAAGAATAATGTGTACTTGATATGAAAGACAGATGAAAGATGTCGAAAATGCTCAAGGGATGTTGATATCGCACTAGGACATCACTGAGTTCGATCTAACACCAGAGGGTCCACAAGTTAAAAAAAAACAATGGTGAAAATGACCTCTGGCATCATAATTTATGGCTAATGGGGTGGGTTTGAATGAACCCACCTTTCATTCAAACATGCTACACGAGCATGTTCAAACGAAGGGGTGGCATTCGTTCAAACACGCCACATAGGTGTGTTCGAATGAACCCCTTAAAGACCTTCGAACAAAGACCCCAGTTCGTTCAAAGGGGTCAAAAATTTTAAAAAAAATTGATTGTCAAATTTTCTTCGTGGCAAAAGTGGGAACCACTTTTTGTGGGCTAATCGACCACATATTAAATTGCTATTACCACCAAACATCAAAATAATCATGTGAGCATATAGTGCAACACTTAAAATACCCTTCATATTTTCATGTCTATTAAAATTCAAGTACTCTTTCCTGCATGTCAAATTAGATATCTCTTCTTGACACAACTCTCATACTTCTTCCACACTTCTATGCATCAGGTTGATTAATGCACACAACTTACACTCACATCAATGAAAATGTTTAACTCGTAATGCTAACAATTGTACACCATAAAGAGAACATGAAATATGTTTGATCCTGATTAGATAGGTGTAGAAGATGATGTAAAAAGTTAATAATAATAACTATACTTTACTTGATATAGATAAGTTGTCTATATAAAGAATTTTTAAGACACAATGTATAATAAGATTGAAGCTACAATATTAGAAAGTAATTAACCACTGAGAAGATATTTTTTTTAAAGGAATTTCAATGAGAATGTAGTCACCAAATGTAAGTTACTAGATGGAAAAATAAAATTAATGGATTGTATGATTGACAAATGTATCTAGGTGATAAAGAGTAATCCATGTGTTTAGCAACTAATGGTATCTTACACCAACTAGTTAAATATTTAATTATATAACAAGAGGGCTAAATAGTTAACCTTGATTGGATGCTAACTGGCAATGATTTTCAAATAACATTAGGATCAGACCTTATTCAAGTGATGGTTGGAAATTACAAAAATAGAACCCAAACTATCATAGGTATAATTAGACCTGCTACAATCATATTTCTATATTATTCAAGTGACACAATATAATAAGAGATAATGTGGCACATATATTTATGTTAGTATCAAAATTAGGATTGCAATAACTTGAGTGGTTAATTTATGAGCATGCTAGGATTAGAGTCATCATATTTTTCTAAGGATAAATACTTTGTTTCTACTATAGTTGCATTTTTGTTAGTGGCCACCAACATAAATACCATTAATGGATTGACAATCTTTCGTAATAGGACTTTTACCAATCCACAAATGTATTTGTGTGAAGTTGTATACACCATATATAGATATATATATATATATATATATATATATATATATATATATATATATCTATATATATATATATATATCTATCTATCTATATATATATATATATATATATATATATATATATAGATATATATATATATATATATCTATATATATATATATATATCTATATATATATATATCTATATATATAATATATATATATATAGATAGATATATATATATATATATATATAGATATATATATATATATATATATATATATATATATATATATAGATAGATATATATATATATATATATATAGATATATATATAGATATATATCTATATATATATATATATCTATATATATATATATATATATATAATATATATATATATATATATATATATATATATATATATTATATATATATATATATATATATATATATATATATATATATATATATATATATATATATAGGGTTTACCTGTAACGCCCTGCTAGGGAACCCAAAAGAAACTAACCTAGAACATGATACTAAGTTTAGGTGAATAATTTTTTTTTCTAAAGTTTACAATTAAGATATACAATCACATGAATGCATTAACCATTATCTCACATAACACTCATCACATACATAGGTTACAAAACTAATGGGTCCCATGACGCAGTATTACTTTCTAACATAACTCATTAAATAACATCAACAAATGATTCCATAAATTAAATACAACAATTACATCTCATGAATAATCATAACTCCTAATAAACATACATCCATTGCACATGTCGCAGGGTATGCAGTAATCACTCTAATAACTAAATTACTAGATCCATATTAGGTATCACATGCGATACTCTAATACAAGATTTACATAAAAGAATATATACAAAGAACATCAATGATGAAGTAACATAAGGAATCCAACTATAAGACACCAACAAGCATCGACACCAGGATGTCGAATCTCGAATGGTAAAGAATCACTACCACCCATCTGTGTGGAACTACAAAGGTCTACCCCACCATGCTGAGGAGATAACATCGGACCCCAAACGGATAATCAAGTCAAATCAGTAAAACCACTAGGAAAGGAATCCTGATAGCTTACTAACACAAGGTCAACAAGTATAGTAAAAAGGTATGAATCACTAATCCAGAGGCAACCAACACTTGTAGGATAACTAGACTATGTGTAGGAAGGTGTCATCATGTACGTTTAACCCTTGAGTCTCATCTTAGTAATCTCTTTGGATCCTGGCACTCAAGTGACCATACACGGAATCAATGACTTCTCATACTGATGAAGCCACTAACTATGCCAGAACACACATCTCAATAGGCGGCAAGCATCATCTCATCCTCATCTTAGTCTGTACTAGCACTCAAGCATGGGAGAGGAAACTATCTTATTAGGTTCATTTTAATATCTCTCAATGTTATATTAAGTTTTCACTTGATTACAATAACTTAGAATAAGTGATCCTGGTAGCCACTTGTGGGCCCCGATGCTTATTGCAAGCCACCTCCTAACACATATCTAGGTAAACTACCCTAGGCTCATAGATCTCTCCTAGATCTAAACTCAGATAAAACAGGTAGTCACACATCCAGAATCATCACAGAAACCAAGATTGACTACATAAACATAATCACTGATTCACATAATACAACAAGAACCTATAAGGTCATCTGGAACATAAATAGAATACACTCATGCCAAACATGATAAACAACATGAATAACAGATAATTCCCAAGCCTCTATCTTTCCTAGGTCATCTAGTCCCCATAAAACTGATAAACCCAACATATAGGAATGATAAAATCATATTGAGCTAAACAACCAATTTCAGTAGAAAATAATGCATGTATAGATGAAAAGACAATTTATACATATTTTAGCAATAATTAAAATTTAATTCTGCCCATAAAAATGTAACACACAATATTCTTCATACTTAAGCCAAATTGAATAAACAACCCTAATTTAATCAATTAACTAAACCTAATTAATTGCCCATAAAACACAAGGTCTAACAACATTGAATATTTTCCAATAAAGCAATAATTTATTCACATGCATCCCTAATGTTTTATAAAATTATGAAAATAATTTATTATTACCCAATAATAATAAATTACAAATAAAATTTACCATACAAATAGGACTCATTAATGAAAACTTATTTAAACAAATTCACAACTTTTAATAAAAACAACTTTATTAATTACCAATTTAATACTAACAAATTTAATATACTAACCAAATTTAATATAAAATAATTTAATTTTTTTATTAATAACTAATAATAAAATGATTTAAATATTTTGTAAATAAATAATAATAAAATTAATAAAGAAATCGCTTAAACCAAAAAAATTGCATCTCATAAAGTGGGGGGCCCACTGTGGGTACCGCACCCACTGGCGGGTCTATCCCCACCACACGGCACCACTGTGCCGTCGGCAGAGCCAGGCTCTGTCGATGGTACCGTGGTACCGCCGGTAGGCGGCCACAACTGCCGAGGAAGCAGGGGGGAGTACGGGGTTAAAACCCATTCCCTCCCTCAAAAATTTTTTATAATTTTTTTTTATATTTTAAACATTTTTTTTTTCTTTAAAAAAAAAAAACAATCACATCAATCCTATCTTAATATATATATGTATTCGACTTTTAAGAAAACATATATTTTTAAAAAGCAAACTAACTTTTTATTTATTTATTATTTACTTTTGACAGGTCTGGTCTTTTCTGAAAATGAAAAAACCAGTACAGAGATGAATGTTTCCAGATTTGGAAATCATAAGATTTTTTTAAGAAATTGAAGTATGTCAATAATTATTTTATCTCACATATAAAGACTATAATATTTATTCTTCCTCCTATTGGCTTCAATATAAATTTTTTTCCTATACAGGTAATTTTTTTTACTGTATATTTTTACATAGAGAATGGAATTTTTTTTCCAGATTGAGGAAATTTCATCCAAATTGATTTTCTAACAACAACCCATTAATTTAATTCATTCATACTATAGAACTAACTATAGAGATTTTAATTTTTCATTTTCTAAGTGCCCAAGGATGAATTTTCTCCCAAAATTTCGACAGCATAACACTACTATGCCAAGTCACAAAATAAAATAAAAGACATAATTCAAAGGGTTTCCTAATACCCATAATGAAGCATAATTGAAAGATAGATCCACATCCATAAATCAAATTGAGCACATCTAAATAATGATAATTTTGTAAATGAAATTATAGTAAGATCAATTCAAACCCTACCTCAACCCAATGCTAGATACTGAAACACAATGCCTGCGAGATGAATACAATCTAGAACTGCCAATAGAAAAGCTCAACCTGCAGGCTCTGAGTCACAGTACAAGAAATTTCCAAATCCAAAGCAAGCAATCTTCACCCAGAATTCATGCACAATCTCCAAAACCTCAAGAACACAAAGAAAGCATAAAACTCCCAAAAGCTCTCTCCAAAATTGCTCTCACAAAACTGATTAACCAAAATGAATGCCAAATCCCCCTATTAAGGGTTCAACTCCAACAATCAAGCAAACCCTAGATGACTCACACATAGAACTTCTAATCCAAATCTCTCTCTTTTGTTGAGAGAAAATACCAATTAATAAAATAAAATAAATTTAATTATGCACAACTCAACTTAGTCTCCTAAAGACAAGTTGTCACTTTTCCTAAACCAATCACTTTCATGCTAAATAAAGCACATGTTAATAATAAAATCTATTATTAAATAATTTAAAATTCCTAACATCATTAAATCATGCTATAAATATTAATTTAATAACTAAAGGACAATTTCAAATATATTTTCACAAAATTAATTAATTAATATCAAATATCCTAATATTTGATTTTTAATTAATTAATGATCATAAAATAACATAGGAAATAAACTTAATATTATTTTCCAATATAATATTAAATTTATAACTATAGAAAATCACACATACAAACAACAATAAATCAGGACCATCAAATAAATATACCAACACAGAGATGGAATCCATGAACTTTGTCACCTGACAAATTTGGGTAAGGTGGTCAATAGATACTTATCCAATAATTAGGATAATTGGGCTTAGATTTAGGGTTTTTGGGTCCATCTGTTACCTCCCCTCTTTACCATTGAGATGAGTATATTTTTGGGCACGCTCACTCCTGCCAATTCAAGGAAGACGATGCCCTGTACCTGCAAACCTGTCATCACAAATCAAAGCATGTACATACAACAAATGACAAACAATGGTAGGGTACGGTCAGTCGTGTGGATCTCGACAAAGTGAGTAACTACGCCTCTGTCCTTTACCATATAGACACATAAAATAGATACATACATATGAACACCATACACATGCTAGTATGGGGTAAGTACATCATAATCCAACTGAAATATGAAACATCTCAACATAATATATCAATATCCAAACATGACATCATCAAAACATAATCCAAATCATCAATAGTCACTGAAATAATAAAATCTGCACACAACAATGTGGCCTAAAAGAGTATGGCATCTGAAAAACTAAAAGCAAAATATGGAGGTACTACATTACCTATATTTTTTTGGCACATGATGGTGGTACATGAATCCATAATTAGAAAGACTCATTGTTTCCATTCGACTTGACAAAGGGTTTGTTGAAATTATAATTTGAATATTTTTTAAAGAATACAACATACATTCAACTCTCATTTAGTGCAACTCATACTTCAACAACTTGTTGGAAGAATATATGCATATAATTATAGTAAATTACCTGGCATATAATTCAATGTTTATTATTGGAAAGGGAAGAATAACCTTTATATTATGGACATCAAATCTCAATTGGCACGTAAAATTTCTATAAAAGATTTTGATGCCACAAAAATTAATTTATCACGAAACGTGATGCTTACACTTTTATTAAGAAGTATCACCGATGTCAAATACATGGAGATCTCATTCATGCATCAACACATGAACTTCAAATAATTACTACTCAATGACCCTTTTCTCAATGGGAGCCTGGCCTCATAAGGAAAATTCATTTCCCTTCATCCAATGGACACAATGTCATCATCACTTCCACTAAGTATTTTAAAAATTGGAATGAATCCATTCCCCTCACATACATTATTGTATAATTAGAAAAAAGATAGATAGGTTTTAAGGGATGTGTATGGGATCCACATTTTCCTAATTGCAAAATCGAAAGGAAAATGGCCCAATAGGCTCAAGTAGGACTTTTTCGCTAAGTGAGTGTAATAATCCTTCATGATTATGATTAAGATGAGATGGGTTTGAGGGAATAGGATTGACTAAATGAAAATATAATACTAAATAATCTAGGTGACAACTTTCAATAGATACAGATCAGACAAACACTTGTAATGAGAAAAAATAGAAACTATACTACAAAGATGACATATGATTAAAATTTGAGGTTATTTTTGAGGGTATAGGTCACCTAGTTTCCTTGTACCCTACAATTTTGTTTGAAACTTTTAGAGATCGTCCATTAGAACCTGCACTTTTCTAGATCTATGATAATAGATTTGTTAACCATTCTTGCACAAAGAAAAAATGGGAAATTGTTAGGTTGAAAGGGGTTTTCCTTGGTGAAACCTTTATTTAGGAATCAACCTTAAAATTAAAGTGAAATTGCATAAAGGAAAGCATCTAACAATAAAGGTAAATATTAGATCTACCTTGTAAATATATATACCTTCATGAAAGGATATTTAGATCATGCATATTCATCAAGATGCATGTACGTTTCTTGATAGTAGTTGACAAACCTTGGAAAGTAGGAAGGAATCAAGGATGACTTTCACAACTACATGGATCTATGAATGCCATTCCAAGATCTTCAATGTTTTTATGCTTGATAACTCTTGCCTTGAAGAATGGATGAACTAAATGCATGTACATGGACAAAAGGATCTTCTTTCTTGATTGATAACTTCACTACTTGGCCATCATGGTAGAGAAGATTTCTACAATGGATAATATTGTCTTCAAAATTCCTTAGGATGTATGAAGAATTCTTTAAACTTGTTAAAATTAGATCTACCAGATCTAGCAATCCATTTGAAGTGTATGTCTTATTCTTAAAGGTAGATCTAGTCATCTTACCCTATTGACATTATTTCCACATATTGTTAGGCTTCATCAGATTAGGCAAATCTCTTACATCATTAGTAGTGCTAACCTTCACCATATTATCAAAGTTCACATGAAAAAATATTCTATGCCACAACCAATTGTCATAAATCTTAGCAACCAATAAATTATTCTCAATAGTTTTTAAATAAAATAGATTACCTGCAGTCTGTGTACTTGATACAATTAGATTTCTAGTGCTTCCAATGATTTTGCACATTCCTTCCATGAACTACAATCGGCAGCCCTTATCTAGTAGTTATCCAAAACTCAACAAGTTGTGTCTAAATCCTTCAACACACAAAACATCATCAGTATTATTCTTACCATCAAGAGTAATAGATCATTTTCCTTTGATCAAACAAGGACTATTATTACCAAATCTAACAACACCACCACCATAATCTTCAAGCTTCACAAACTTATTTTTGTCACCATTCATGTGATGTGAATATCCACTATCAATGAATCATTAATTTATTTTATCAACATGAGAAACTAAAGATTGATCTTTTTTAGGATTATCTTCTTTAATAGAAATAAACACAATCTCTTCTTCACTAGCACCAAATTTATCATCAAACACACCTTCTTCAACATAAAAACTTTTATGACCCTTAGGGTGAAATTTCTTAGATATGATATTAGGTTCCTTAGAAACTTTATTAGAACATCTAGATGCAATGTGACCAATCTTATTACAGTTAAAGAATTTCAAAGGAAAATTTCCTTCATTTTGATTAGAGCCCTTAGGTAGTCTTTTTGCAACCAAGGCTTAAAGTTCATCAGTATTACTTTCCTCTTCCATGATCTCTTCCCATTTCTTAGCATAGTGATTGAAGTTTTATTTAGAGGAACTCTCTCCCTTGTCATTCTTAGTTACATTGGCTTTGAATGAAGTTTCAACTTTCATAAGCTCCTTACTAAGAGTAGTCATCTCAAAGGCACAAATTCTACCAACCAAAACTTCTCTTTAAATATATCTCATAGTTCTCAATTCCTAAATAGTTGCAACCTTCTCACTATAACATGCAGGGAAAGATCTCAAAACTTTTCTTAAAAATTCATCATAAATCAAGGTACCACCAGAACATTTGATTGAACAAACTAGATCATTTACTCTCTGCACATAGGATGAGACAGTTTCATTTTCACTCATCTTCATATCTTCATATTTCTCTTTAAGACCTTGCAACTTAGCTTGCTTAACATACTTGTCACCTTCATAAATAGTTTCTAATTTAGTCCATACCTCATGTGCTATCCTCAACCCATAGATGTGAGTGTAGGATAGGAAAATGAGGAAAATATGCACACAAGAGGAATCATAAAACTCTAAAGCATGCACAATCAACCTATCCAAACACAAAAGAAATTGAGACAAAGAGATGTAAACTATAAAAAAAACTCCCTCAATTTGACAATTGTGCCCTTTCTTACTTCTAAAAAAAGTGATATGTTTCTCCCATATTGACAAAATGAACATAACATATGAAAGCCAATTGACTATAGTGATGGTGAGAAGATTAAAAAATGAAGGTTAGTTTGATTGAGAAAAAGATCTCAATTTATAGAGATGAGAGACCAAACTGGAGATTTGGCAACTTGAATGTGAAAATGGAAGATTGTCATAATGATGACAAATTGAATGCATAAAATGGAATTCATTAATAATGGAAAAAAGGGAAGAGAAAGATGGTGGGAGATTAATAGGAATTTGGAGGCCAATTTAGTGGGAAAAGGTGAAGGGAAAGTGGTGGCTAGGAAATAGGATACGAAGGATAACTAGTAGGGATTTAGATAACTAGTAGGGATTGAATCCCATGTAGAAAAAGGAGGGGATTTTGAATTTTTAAAATTAATTTAACCCTAAAAAAATAAGGAATTAGGGATTATAAAATCCCATCACTCAAAATGATAGACAATTAATTAATTGTGAGAGTTGGGGAAAAAGGGATAAAGCATGGTTCATTTACCCCTAAGGGACAAATTAATTGATTGTTGACCAGATTGATGATGTTGATGTGAAATTGAACTGATTTTGATAATTTTGATAAGGAATTAGAATGATTTTGATGGTTTTGAAAAGGTTTAGGAATGACATTGATGAACTCGGACAATGTGTTAGGTTGATTATGAAAGTAACCGATGAACTTTGACAAAGCCCTAGATTGATTTGAAAATACTTTGATAAGGTTTGATTCTGAGATAAGGTGGAAAATGCAGAGGCATCAATAAAATTTGACAATGCCTTGAATTGAATTGAAAAGAGATTCGATAAGATTGAAATGATTTGAAAAGGTTGAAATTATGATGAGGCATTAATGAACTTTGACAATGAAATGGTTTGATTTGAGATTGGTTGATAAAATTGATCTAAAACAACATTGATAAACTTTGACAGTGCAATTGAATGGATTGATTTTGACAATGATGAGGCATCAATGAACTTTGACAATGCCTTGGAAAGATTAAGGAGTGATGAGGCATTGATGAACTTTGACAATGTCTTGGATTGATTTGAAAATGATGAGATTGATAAGACATGGACTGATTTTATGATGCCAATGATGAACTGAATTGATAAGGATGATATTGACAAGGATTTGATTAATTATGAAGGTGATTTGATTAGGCATTGATGAAATTTGACAATGCCCTAAAATTATTTGAAAAGATTGGATGGGTTTGAAAGTGATCTTGAAGATTTCAACAAGGACTTGAAATGACTTGATTGGTTCTGATAATGATTTGAATCATGGTCAATTCAGATAAAAATACTGAGGTTATGATGCAAGATGAGAGAAATGTTAGTAATTGAGAAACGACACAAGATAAAAGACATGTTTAAAGTGGTCACATAGATGTGAACCATTTTTGGGTGTCTACATTTTTCCCATCTTTGAGACAATGTTATTATGAGAATTGGTTTAAAGAAAGGTTAAAAGATCATGCCCCACTGATCGAAAAAAGGGAGGTAGGACGACCCCTCAAAAAAATGGGCAAAAATTGACACAAGAACATTTTTTTGAAAAGAGAATGATTGCTAGGAATGACAAAATAAATATTAGTAGAAAGAATAAATTAGATGAAGAAGAGTTAGTAATGATGAAACTTGCTTTCATAAGTGCACTTTTGTCATGAGAGATTTATTTAATATAGAAAACTAGATGCATTGCACCATGGCACATAAAGCCAGAGTGATAATACAATCTATTTGTGTAAAAACAAACACATTGTAGACAAGGGATGTTTCTGTCCATCCTAAAGAATATGACATACGTGCCCCAGAACTTTATGAAAAACATCCCACAAACAAAAGACTAAAACAAAAATAAAGGACCATGAACCATCCTGGCCACTCTCATCACTCGGTGATATCCTAGAGTAGCATATGAACGTGACCAAAGATGAATCAATAGAAGATAAGACTCGCTAAACCAAGCAATTCAAGAACCATCCTGATCTATTTGTCAAAGTTGCTAGTTGTTTGTGTTTGATGATGTTTGATTTCAAGCATGAAGTACCCTATCTAAGACTAATAGCATCTAGTTTCAAGTATACCACACCCTGTATAAGACAAATGACATGTTTCATAAAGGAAAAATTGATGTTAATTAATTGATAGGACAAGTTTTATCTGATTGATTGCTCACTTGATTTGATAATTTGTTTGTTGATGCATGACTTTGTTAAGTGCATTATTTGACAAGTCTTCAGTCTGCATCTGCTCTAATGTTTGTCATGTCTCAAGGGACAATTTATTGATGACATGAAAATGACTATGTACAAATTTATTGTAGATTTTTTAAGGATTTTAATGTTTTAAGGGTTTTTTTAAAGAAATA
>BSBK01008109.1:1127500-1257722 GCA_027943335.1 Chamaecyparis obtusa
TAAGAAATTATTTCTAGCTTTATCGTGACATTTAAAATATTTGTATTTTCCTTTGTGGTTAGTGTTTTCTTGTTGGGGTTCATCAGGCTGGAAAAAAACAACCAATAAGGATAAACCTACCAATGTGATCTAAACTCTCTTTTTCAATGTTGTGTATAAAAAAAATCATCATTTCCAAGAAGCTTTGAATTACCTTGAATCTTCAAAAACCATGTACATACATTCCTAATATGTCCAACTGAAGGAAAAATAATCTCCAACATTAAAATATATTTGAATTGAATTCTTTAACTAGATTGGACTAAAGTCATCTATTCAATCATAAAATAGGATCTATTTTTTTCACTCCCTTTCTTACTAGTCATTATGATCCAGTTAGAGTGTGAATTATTTTATATTACACACTACAGTTTATAAAAGGATCCATGCCCTAATGAATTTTGATTGATTAAGACGTGTAAGGTGCTTGTTATATACAAAAAATTGTTAAATTGATTAATTTTTCTAGAATAGTATAAATTCATTAGACGGTCCTGGATGCTTGTTCATAGTTGTTAAATTGATTAATTTATGGGTTTTGTTAAAGGATAAATAAACATTTATTAATGTTCTCTTCAATGGTGATCATAAACACTACTCCTCTTTAAATAGATAGAACAAGTTGAACTGAAGAATCTTTACTATATCAGATTCACAACCTATGTTCATAAATGAATTAGGTTTAGCACCATCATGCATACAAGGTTTGATTCACACACACAAAGTTCATTTTCATAGGCATACCTTTAAACTTTCCATTTGAGAGGAAAAATATTTTTGATATGATCATTTGGCAAATCTCAATTATCATATAGAATGATCATTGACCCATTTTTAACATTATCACAATGTTTCTAATATAAAAATGAAGAATCACTATTTATTTGTTTATATTCATATAATTATCACATCCATTTTTTATATTTATTAATATTAATAATTAATAACTTATTCTAACGACATTGTAATGTAAGAATTTATTTTTATTATGTACATATTTTACTTACGTCTATAATTTTTTAGCAACACATTTATTCATTTCATAGGTTTCATGGAAATATGTATAAATGGATTAATAATTATTTACCATATTCAAATATTATTTTTATAATAATAGTTTAGCTAAAAGATGAATTTTGATTTATACAAATACTATTTAATGATATTGTAATCTATTATATAAAAAAGAGAAACTAATATTTAAATTATTTAATTATTTTGTTAGGTACATGTTGTATATATTTCATGTTTGATAGTAAAGGTAGGACTAACTGGTAGAATATATTTTTTAGTAGACATATAGGATGTTTATTTATGTTTGGTAAGTGTTATATATTTTTCATGTTTAATAGTCAAGGTAGGACTACTTGGTAGAACAAAGCCTATAGTGTATACATAGGATGTTATTTTAGGTTTTCTCTATTATGGTCAATGTTTTAAATAATTCATATATGCAACCACTTTAAATATTTACACCTACTTAAATCAAGGAAGAAATTTCCTTATAAAATTGGTGAATAATAGATGTTTTCATAACAACTTACATTGTTAGCATAAACATAGTGCATACTATTTTGGATGCATCTTCATAATTGTTAAATTGGTCTGCCTAGTGGTTTGAATAAAGGAGAAATATTCCTTTATTGACAAGCTCCTCTAACTACCTCCCTTTAGATATATGAACATGTTGAGTTGAAACATTTTTAGTACTATTTTTTTATGTAAGATCTGTATGCACCCTAAAATGGTCACCTAGACTTTGGGTCCCATTTATTAAATTATCAAATTCCTAAATCAATACTTTGCAAAATTCAAATCAATTTCTTTGATCAATCTTGAATAATTCAATCATTTTAGTTTTCCCTAAGGTTTGATCATTTCATCAATAATTTTATTTAATTAAAAAGAAATATTCCCTCTTAAATAAATAAAATAACCTTATTTATTTGAAAGAAATATCTTTTAAATGAAATAAATTTATTTAATTAAAATCTCTTTTAATTAAATGATTTTATCTTATTTAGAATAATATCTCTCTTTTAATTAAATAATGTTATCTTATTTAATTAATAGAGAATCATCCTTTTAAATAAATAAAAAATCATTTTAAAGCTCTTTTGTGATGAAAAAGGGAAACAAATAATTAAAAATAAGAAAATTCCTTTTCTCTCCACACTTTCTAAAAATGAGCTTTCTTTCCTCTTTTTGCATTTATCCCACATTGCTCTTGGAGATGCATTCTTTTCCATAGTTTCTTATATAAGGAGCCCTCTCCTTCTCATTTGGGATCTCAAATTTTCATACTCTTGTTATGCTGTAGGTTTTCCTAGAGACTTTGGAGCTTTAAAGATCATTTGTATTTTAGCCTTCATATTTACATTAGCTTAATCTTCATAACATCTTAGCTTAGTTTCCTTCATTGTTTTAGTTTAATCTTCACATAGTTAATTAGCAAAGGAGAGTAAAACTTGCATTTCAATAGCATAGTTTATTTCTTTGCATTGCAATCATCTAGGTTAGCTTCATCTACATGCAATAACTCGAAGATCAATGGAGATTAGCATTCTTGATTCTCATCCTTGAATCTCTTGTTTCTTGGTGTACTTGCATAGGGTTTTAACAAGGTCAATCTGAGGGCCTCATATACAACCTCTGCACTCCATGAATAGAGAGATGTGAATCACTATTCGAGACCTCATTCTTGAGTGATCTTGAATGTAATGATTCACATAAGTGTGACTACTTTCTAGCACACATTTTTGGTGCCCACCATGGGACCTTGAGCCTCATTCTCTGTATTATTATGAAGTTTTGTATATTTTCAGCGTCACTTTTTCATCAATTTTGTGCAAATAGGAGAAACGTCACTTACGAGAAATCTATTCATGCCTGTAAGCATTCTGTTCATGCTTGTGAGCATTCTATTCACACCTGTGAGCATTCTGTTCACGCTTGTGAGCATTCTATTCACGCCTGTGAACATTCTGTTCATGCTTGTGAGAATTCTGTTCACGCCTGTGAGCATTCCGTTCATAGCTGTGAGTATTTTGCTCACGCCTGTGCACATTCTTTTCACGCATGTGAGCATTCTGTTCACACCTGAGAACATTCTGTTCATGCTTTTGAGCATTCTGTTTACGCCTATGAGCATTCTGTTCACACCTGTGCACATTCTGTTCACACTTGTGCACATTTTGTTCATGCCTATGCACATTTTGTTCACGCCTATACACATTTTGATCACATCTAAGAGCATTCTGGTTACTCCTATGAGTATTTTAATTACGCCTATGAACATTCTGATGTCTCCTAGCAATTATTTGTTTACGCCTACTTTCTATTTTCTAATTTTCTTTTTTTGAAAATTTTGGCATTTTCAAAATCCGTGCCTCTGGAAAACTGGCACCCATTTTTTGAGAAATTTTCACATATGGTATTGAAAATTTAAGTGTGATATATCATTGGAAAGCTCTTTTCGAGCCTAATCCAACCATGTTGGTTTCATTTTCAAATTTTTCCATTTGATTAGCTATTTTACTTGTAGATTATCTAATTTTTCTGTTGAATTCTATGATAGCAGAGACAAAGAATTTGCAGATTTGTAATTTTAGATTATTGATTTCTAACGCTTACGGTTTGCTATTGATTTGTCTTGATTTTGTACTTTCGAATGTGTGCTAAATTTTGGATTGCAGATCTTTGGACCTAAGGTGAGTTACTACAATCTCTATAACACTTGGTTTTGGGCATAAAATTAAAATCTTGTGTGTTTGGCTTGAGTGATTTATCACTTTTATAAACCACATTTTGATTTCGGACTTTAAAAAGAATATAGATTCATTTCTTGCATAAGTGTTCCACATAGATAAGTAGGCCCTACTAACACTATTTGTGGTTCTTGAGAGAGTGGGTTTCCAACGAAACTCTTCTCAACGAGAGAACCCTTGTAGGTAGGGAGGTTACTAGACCTATCTTTGCATTCTACTAGATTTGTAGTCTTTGACTTTTCAATTGATGCATTCTCTCTCAGGAGAGGTTGATAGATCATGAGTTATTGACATTATGAATCTTGGCAAGATAGTTTTAGTCTTAGCGTGTCAGAATGAATCTATCTTCTATGTTTGGGTGAAGAGAAAAGGATAGAGGATTATGCTCTACTCCCTTTTTGGGTAGTAACAGAAACTCAGGCCCTTGGATCTAAGCCAAGTCCCCATGTGGTCCTTGTTGTGAGTCACCTTTTAGAGAGGGTTAACCGTAGTGGACATTCCCTTCATTGGGTAAACTACGTGGATGGAACCTCAAGCAGTAATAGCCACTTTCACCATGGTAGTGACAATCGCTATACAAATGTCCTTGTGGAAGAAATCTCCATGGGTGTAGTTTCTTGATGGGCTGTCAGATCTCCTCAGCATCTCTGATTGATTAAATTCTTGAAATGTGTCAAAACCCCAGTGTGCCTAGATTGGAGTTCTCCTTCTTGAAATTGCAAAATTTGTAGAGTCAAACCATTACTAAGAGCCATAGTGCAACCAAATTTTTATTTTCTAGGACTATGTGCACGATTGCAAAAACATTTTGAGAACATACACAAGTAGAATCTTTAAAGAGTAGCCTACTAAGTCACTATTCTTGTTCATGTGCAAGGTTGCTTTGCCCCTTGCTCATTGTTTGAAGACATTTGTTTTCTTGAACTCCTTGATTGTTGTCTTATGTGCTTGATCAATGATAAAAATCTATTAATGCATCTAGTTGGTCACATCAAACAAACAAATCTGAGTTCCCGAGTGATAAAAACTTCAAAGATCTCCCCAAAAGTGCTATGACATGTTTCTCAACATCCAAATGAACTCAAATGATATCAATCTGCACAAAATGACTCTTGGTCTTCTTTCTTCTACATCTCCCATGTCTTCCTAGTCTCCCATTTTCATTCTTTCTTTTCTTCCATCATGCATCTTCCTCTTCTTCCTAAATTCTTCATGTCTTCTTGATTCTTGTCCTCTTATTATCTAGTCTTACCTTCTTCTATTTCATCTTTTCTATTCATTTCTTCCATGCTTGATTCTTCTTCTTCCAGAACCATGAATTTCAACTATCTTGCTATGGAACCTCTCTTGAAAATAGATGATCTTGAACTCATTGCTCAATTTGAAGAGTATCATTCTTCCAAGACTCTCATGGATGGTAAATTTATGACAAAAATACAAGAGCAATCGAGTAAATCACATGCCTTTTCTAGAATCATACTCATGATTCTGTCACGACCTCCTTCTTCCAAACATTCTTCATCTTCTAAGTCTTCTCCTCATTCTTCATCTTCGAAGTCTTATCATGAATCTTCTAAACATTATTAATCTTCCTCATCTTCCAAGTCTCACCATGACTCTTCTAGAAACTATTTGTATTCATCATTATCCAATACTTCTTCCTCCACTAGATCTTCACTTTCCTCTTCTTCATGATCTCGTTCCTCTTTTACTTCTCCCAAGAGTCTTACTCCTCAATATGAGCAATATAGTAATCCTTGTGATACCTCTCCCACGAAAAGTGACACACCCATCTTTGATGACTATGATGACTATGATGACTATGATGACTATGATGATGGAAAATGTAGTGATACCTATGACACCTCTATTCTTAAGAGTCCTCCTAGTCATGTACTTGTGCTTACTGGAAATGGGTCATCACATTGGATAGATCGTGATGGTGATCCATATGACTCTAATTTTGAAAGAGACTTTAATGATTTCTGTGAACAATACCTAGATGATACATCTACTTCATTTGAGGAAGAGAAAGCTCAACGCGCTGATTATAAATGTAAATACTATAAGAATCTTTCCTCTAAGAAATCTCATGCTGAAAATAAAGATTACACTCTCGAGCAAGATCATGTTAATGTTGAACCTTTGTCTTGTGATGGTTCCCTTCCATCCCCTACTTCTTCCAATACCGATACATTTCCTAAAGCTTCCGAATCTTCCAAATCTTTCACAAATTCTTCATGCAACAAAGATCCTAATGCTTTTCATACGGTTCCCTATAGTTATCCTCAAGGGATAAATCTTAAAGAAACTCAAGCTAACCTTCACTTGGCTGCAAATACCTTCAATAATTCTAAACCTAAAGAGCCTAAGCCTTTATGCACTACAATGCCTACTTCAGCTAGTCCTTCACTATCCCTTCCAAAGTCTTCCATATAATTCCAACATTCTTCCTTATCCTTAGAAGTGGCTCCATGTCAAGAGGACTCTAAAAATGATAAAGAAAAGAACATAAAGAAAGATCAAGATCAAAGACCCTCCTTGTCATCCAAGCCTTTTCATGATGTCTCTTATCCGTTTCATGGTTCTCCTTAGCAAGATCAAGCTACTACTTACACTGCTGAGCTTATTGATGATAGTACTGTTACTTCCAATGTTAAGCCTATTGAAAATCAAGAGAAAAATTATACGCTTATGCTATCCAAAGCTCCTTGTCAAGATCAAAGTCTTCCATCTTCTTGTTCTACCACTCCATGTTCGCTTCCACTTTCTACTCTTCCTAGGTCTTTGCAAGCTCCAAACAATCCTATCAAAGAAGATTCTCCTATTCAAGATGTTCATACTCCTATTGAAAATCCTAATGCTCATTCTAAAGATGTTGATGTCCTTGGTTTTCATATAGATGTTGATGAACTTGTTGATTATCCTTTTGCATCTTCCACTTCCATCCTTGGACCTCCTCCACCAATACTAAGGGTTTCACATCTTCCTTCCATCTTGGGCCCTTATGTCCCTTCACTTTCCCCTCCTAACACTCCCAATTCATCATCCATCTTGGGTCCTTATGTCCCTCCATCTCCTATCTTTTCTCAAGATCAACATGGATGCCTACCCTTGAATCATTTTCATCCACTCACCCATCTAAACCAGTCATATCCTCCTTCTTCTTCCACAAGTCCCAAGTCTATTGGAAGTAACTTGAATGTTCAATACAAGAAAAAGAAGCAATACAAGAATCCATCTAAAAAAGAGGATCACCATGTCTTGTCTAATCGACATGGGGGCATAAATTCAAAAGAGATATCTAAGAAGAAAACTACAAGACAAGTATGGGTTCCAAAATCCATCATTGAAGATATTCTCTCTAAATCATTGAAAAGAAATGAAAAGCCTATGACTATATGGATTCCAAAGTCTCTCTTGAAAAATTCTAATGTTGAGCAAAAAGTGAAGTTGACATTCAAGCTTCCAAAGGCTTCCACTTCATCTTCTTCCAAAAACATTCTTCCATTCCATGCACCTAAATCGCAACCCCTGCTATCTATTCACCATATTCCTTCATGAATTCCTTCATTCACATTTCCTCCATCCTCTCACCACCCTTCAAGGTGTGTGTCGATGTTGATCTTGCCTTCCTATCCATCTACCTTTTCACAATCCTTCCATTCATTGTCCTTCTATATTCTATCCTTTTTCCTCATTTTCCTATTCCTCCTATCCTCCAGCCTCACTCACTTTACATAAAGCCTTATCCTCCATTTTTCTCTTCCATCTTCCTTTCCCTATCATCATCTTTGAGCATACCATTTTGGATCCTTGGCATATCATGGTTTATCCTTTCAAGGAGCATTATCTGAAAAGCTTGCCTTCTTCCAAAAAAAAGAGAAAAAAAAAATTCAAAAATTCAAAAAGAAAATAAAAAATAAAAAAATAAAAAAATAAAATTGAAAATGTGCCTTGGTGGAAACTTGGAAATAGGCACCTTGGTAGCAAAAGTAAAGATAAATAAATTCATCCTATGGTGAAAACCACTCCCTTGTGGCACCTTGGATAAGTACCGTGATGAAAACTTGGCAATTAGGCATCATGCGTAGTTCTTCTACATATTTCATCCATTCCATCTTTGATCTTGGCAATGTTGACCTATACTTGAATATTTGGCTATCTTGTGAGCTATCTTATGATGATCTTGGTGTTGGAAATATTCAGGAATTAACCGAGTTACTGAGAGGGGAGGGGTGAATCAGTAACTCTAAATTTTCTTTCAATTTTAACATGTAATTTACTTTTAACCTTTGCATACAGAAAGCATGAAACTTAAAAGCATTCACAATAATGACACATAGATTTGGTTACCCAGAAACCTTCCAAAAGAAAGTAAAACTGGGGTGGGGATGAAACCCACAAAGCTTTAATACTGCAGAATAAAGTTGGCCGGTTAAGGCTTACAATTTGATCACTTTTGATGATCTGCCCTGTTAGGAGCAATAAGGATTGCTAAATCCACCCTGTTAAAGGATTTACAAACATACAATGAAGTATGCACTCGGTAAAGAGATTTTACAAAAGACTGTTAAGTCTACCCGGTTAAAGGATTTAGTACTGATTCACCTGTTAGAATGAAACAGTAGATCTCTGGCTTTGCAACTGGATTGCTGATTGAGATTCGCTGATGTACTGATCACCTTCTGTGATGAATTTGTCTTTGTTGTTCCTTATACTTCTGAAGCCTTCTTGTAATTCGCTTATCTCTGCCTTTCTTTCTCTTTTACATATATTTCTTCTTGCATACATCTTGACATTTTTACAACATTGTTTATATACAAGTCTTAAACAATTAATTACAATTATAATTACAAAGTCGGCTTGACAAATAAACATAAGTGCTACTAAGTCGGCCCAAGTATGGTTACACGGTTCCTGCAAACTAACTCGGTGACTTTCTGATACTCGGCGTCCACTGCATTACTCGACATCGTCATGCACTTGGTAGAAGTGAAGGAACGGTTCATACTGATCACTCGGTAGGTTTTGAACTCGGTAAATACTGGTGACTCGGTAGACATGATGTTACTCGGTTTACACTATTCTATTCGGTTTGTACTAACTTGCTCGGTTTGCACTGAGAACGCAAATAAGTGTTGTCACTAGTGGCAATTCTGCTTAATGCCAACAATCTCCCCCTTTGGCATTAGTGACAAAAACACTTATTGGCCAAAACTAATATACATGAATCATGCTGAGTTTTATTTTGATTTTTCAAAATTTGTCTTTGTTATAGGGCTTTATACATTGTCTCCCCCTTTCAATGTGCTAACTGTTTCTATACAAATCTTCTTCTATACATATCTCCCCCTTTTTGACGATAATGCCAAAGGTGTGTATACAGGTTATTTACAGAGAGAATCCAAAATTTGATAGAAAATCAGAATGTACCTTCATTATTAGTGCCAGGGTTCTGTCCCAACTTTCTTGCAGGATCTTACATGTTTGTATTGCAATTTGGACTTTTGCAGAGAGTTCAATCATGTGATCTGCTATAGAGAACTGATTGTCATGAATCAATATTTTGGAATGTTCAATGTGCTTATACATTGTATTCATGATGGGAAGGATCATGTGTTGGATGTCTAGCAGTGTGGACCGGATCCTTGTGTCTTCTTTCAGTAGATCAGACTGCATATTTGATAGGTGTGAAATTTTCATGTGATGAGCAGAGCTTGAACTTGGTTCAAGTTGCAGCTTCTGTATGCTAATCTTCATGTCCTCATCCATTTTATTCAATTTATCCTTAACATCCTTTGTGAACTCAGCAATGTTGCACAATCTGGCCAAAAGAGAGGTAGCATTCGAATAGATAGATTCAGTGTTTGACAAAACTGAAGACAATTCTACTTGGTTAAAAGCTATGTGCTGAGCAATGTGCTCAAGCACTTTATTGTTGAATCTCTTCTCGGCTCTTTCAACTAATTTTTCTGTCCCAGATGAATCCTCATTGTATTTATCAACTGCTTCTGCTAATTGTAACAAAACATGTTGGGAGGAGTCTACTTTAATGCCTAATGCATCAGACAAAATGTCCTTAGCATCCTTGATGATTTGATATTCCTTGTCTCTCTCCTCTTTAAGCTTCTTTTGTTTTGCTTTCCTTTGGAGGATCTCACCTATATTTTGCATTTGGTCCACTGATAGATTTGCAAAATCTAATGTAGGAATCTCTATCTCTTCATCTAGGTCTATATCCTCTACTACATTCTTACCCAAAAATTTTATACTCGGTAGAGCCTTAGGCTTATCTAAACTTAATGCTTTGGTAGTAGTGACAGTAGATAAAGTAGGGCTGGCTATAGATACTGGTATACTTTCTACTGGAGAGCTTAAAATATTTACACTTGAAGATTCAAAAATTGGAAAACTTACTGCTGGAAAACTTGATGATGCGGGAGACTGCAACTCGGTAGAAGAAATGGTAGCTGCTTCTGTTGTTGCTATGGATGATTGGACAAATGTGGAAGTTGTCACAAACATGCTTGAAGGTGTCTCCGGGCTGGATGTAGAAACTTTTACTGGAGAGGTAGGAAGGGATGCAATGACTTCTGCTGCTATCCTCACAGTATCATCTACCTCAGTGTCTTCTTCTTGTTCATCACTGTCATCTTTAATATCTTTTATTATTACTATTTCAATACTCGGTTGGTGAAGGTGGTATATGTTCTTCCATGTAGCATTTGCAGCCTTCACAACCGATTCAATATTGTTGATCAAAATCAAACAAGTATTGAACTTCAATGTCATCTTATTTTCATTTTCTTTTAATGCCTTCTTTACTTCATCATTTTTCAAGCTCGGCATTAACTTTCTCAGGGTTTGATCAAATATATCTATCACAGTTTGCTTTGCATTGCTCCATCTCATTTTTATTGGATTTAATAGAACTGCTGGAACCTGTGGGGCTATTTCTTCAGGAGAGTATTTCCACTGTCCCATCTTTTCAATAACAGCATCTTCTATTTCCTTATGTTCTGTTTCCGATCTGGTTTCATATTTTAAGGATTTTATGTTACTTACTCCAGATCCTGATCCGTCTCTAAAGAGTTTGAGCTTTTCTTGAAGGTTTAGAGGAGGCCTTTTGAATACTATGTCTTTATCTGCCTTGTCTACCTTGTCTGCCTTGCCTCTTGTATTTCTCCTTGTAAATACAGCAGTAGGAGGCTTAGGTGCCTTAGTGATGAAAACCTTTCCTTTCTTCTTTGCAGGTTCTGGTTCCTCTGTTTTCTCATCCTTTTCCTCTTCTTCTTCATCTTTTTCTTCTTTGTTCTCGGTTATCATTTGCATTTTAGCTATCCTCTTCTTTCCTTTGTTTACCGCCTGTGGAAGCTTTATGCTTAGTTCAATTCTCACCTTAGCTTCATCATATGTTCCAAAATATGGAGCTTTGGGATTGACAGGCTGATTAAGAAGAGCTTCAATGATATTCTTGGTTTCATCAATATTTACCTCATAAGGAAGAGGTTTTACATATACAGTCCTCGGTTTAACTGCTTGAATATATACATTATCACAATCCACCATAAAACAAATGTCATCTTTGTAATCTTCCACCAACTTCTGTGGAATTTGGAATCTGTCATTCATTTTCTCTTTGAAAGACTCAAAATAATTATCCATGATGCTTTCAAAATTTTCACCCATTTCTGAGATGTATTCATTTATTTCATAGAGGATTGGCACATCTTTTCTCCATACAACTTTTCCTTTAGAAGGGAAGAATTTCTGAACATAGAAGAATAAACAGACCAATAAGGATCCAAACTTACATGGATTGTTTTTGGAAGTTTTAATGCTTTCCATGTTTTTGTTAAACTGCTTTAACAATAAGTCTGCTAGGTCAAATGTCAAGTTATTCTTGACCACTTTGTATGCTAGGTCAATAGCTTCACAGGATACACTATTCTGTCGACTAGAACTGTAAATCTTATGGGCAATAATGTGTGTACCAAACTTCAGTTCAGCATCGGTAATGCTGCTAACTTTCATGCCTCTACCATCCCACTCGGCTAGGGTTTTCTTCTCTAGTTCCGTCCGACCTAGGGTTTTGGTAGTTTTTGCTTTGTTCAACATGGGAAGACCAGTGACTTGTTGAATCATCTTCTTTGTGATCTCAATAGGTTGCTCAAGCCAAATCTTGCCATCATGTACACGGCTGAGAATGTATCTAACCCATTTATCTCAAAAGTTTCGAGGTAGATGTGCAATGTGAACTAAACCTTTATCTTCCAGATGTTTGTGCTCGGGTTTCAGAATACCATCCACACACAGTTCCTCACGCACAATATCTAGTTCTAGATTCCCCATTTCATGAATTGAACAATTAAAATGATTGCGGATATCGTTAATAAGTAGTACCTTAGGAGGAATCTGAGATTGAGCTCCGTTCGGATCTAGGGCTGCTGCAATTGCGGGCATGATCTTGAAATCTGGTGCTTTCCATTCCCCTTGGACTAACATATCAGATCATTTCTTCGCTGAAGTGCTAGATGATGCCATGATAGCTCACAGAAAATTCCTTTCGCAAAAGTATTGAATCGCTGGGTTGCTCTTGAAATTTTCTGCTCTCAAAGTGCTAAAGGTTCACGGTGAAGAATGAGTTCGATTACTTGCTTTTTGTTTACAACTCTGTCATTAATGCTTAGTACAAATTAGGGTATGAATTCTGACAGACTGTCACCCACTAAGAATTAATTACTCGGTAAAGACTTCGCAACTCGGTGAACTCGAGAATTCATATTGCTCTGACCTCGCTCGGTGAAAACTGATACCGACCTTGCTCGGTGAAGACTGATACCAACCTTGTTCGATGAAGACTGATACCGACCTTGCTCAGTGAAGACTGATACCGACCTCCCTACATCTTGCATGCTGATTTAGATCTTTCTTTTAATTTCGGTTCTGGAACTGCTTGAAATTGGTCTATGAGAATACAGTTCCAGTGCTTTCTTGGAAATTTAGTTTGAGTCAGTAGAGCCATCCATTCCATTACTTGGACTGGATTTCTCGGTAGCTTTAGGAATCCATTTTTGTCTCACCTATTTCCTGACCTTAGTTGCTTCATTCTTCTTTCCATCTTCAACTTCACTAGCATTCATGCAGTTTCTGGCTATGTGACCGAGTTTAGTGCATTTGAAGCATCTTACGGTAGTATCTCTTTTCCTTAGATGATGTTTTATGCAATTCATGCCAATGTGTCCATATTCTCCACAGTAATGACATCTACACCAGGTGTTGTAGTCCCATCCAAACATTGCTTTCATAATTTGTTCTGCTGGATTAAATGTCTTGGATTTGCACTCGGATGCCTTGTGACCTTGTTTGTTGCACTTGTGACAATTACCCCTGAATCTAGGTTTTTCCCTGCATTCATTTGCTTTGTGACCAGGTTGATTGCAGCTGTAACATTTTCCATTGAATTCTGCTTTTTCATTGTTCCAACATTTATTTGAAGTATGTCCTATTTTAACACAATGATTACAAGTAGGTTTTTGATTTCTTTGAGTACCTTGCTTAGAGAATTCGCCTTCTCCTTTGTATCCAAGTCCTGCTTTTCCTTTTTGCCTATGAAGATTTCGCTCATACAGCTGATTCAAGTCTTCTTGGCTTTTCAGCATTCCTTCATTGATTTGTTTTTCAGTGTTTAGGTCATCCACCAATCTTAGATTGATTTCCTTTTCAGATCTTTGTTCTTCTCTTGTGCTTTCTATTTCTAATCTTAGATTCAGAATTTCCTCATTTGTATGAGAGATCTGATCAATTAGGTTTTCTAGCTGAAGGGTTTTATTTTGGACTTCAATGTTTCTTCCATCTAATTCATCTTTCAACTTGTTTCTTTGTTCCAAGATCTCACAGAATCTTGTAGAGTGTAGCTCTTGTTCCCTTTTCAATTTTCTCACTTCTTCCTGCAGAGACCCATTCTTTTCTAAGAGTTCTTTGACAACATTGTTTTCTTCATCTAAGTTATTTGAGGGAAAAAGATCTTCAATCTTTTCTTCAATGTAATTCTGATCATTCATCTGATTTGCAAGTTCCTTCCTTCTTCTTAGGGATTGGGAAAGATGTTCTTTTGCTTCTTTGAGTTTAGCTATGGCCATTTCCAGATCTAGCTTTTCATTTTCAATCACCTTGTTCAGTTTGAATACCTCCATTGTCCTGGATCTTTGCTCAAGCTAGTTAAGCTTTATCTTGAGAACCAATGCCGCTCTGATACCAATTGTTGGAAATATTCAGGAATTAACCGAGTTACTGAGAGGGGAGGGGTGAATTAGTAACTCCAAATTTTCTTTCAATTTTAACATGTAATTTACTTTTAACCTTTGCATACAGAAAGCATGAAACTTAAAAGCATTCACAATAATGACACATAGATTTGGTTACCCAGAAACCTTCCAAAAGAAAGTAAAACTGGGGTGGGGATGAAACTCACAAAGCTTTAATACTGCAGAATAAAGTTGGCCGGTTAAGGCTTACAATTTGATCACTTCTGATGATCTGCCCTGTTAGGAGCAATAAGGATTGCTAAATCCACCCTGTTAAAGGATTTACAAACATACAATGAAGTATGCACTCGGTAAAGAGATTTTACAAAAGACTGTTAAGTCTACCCGGTTAAAGGATTTAGTACTGATTCACCTGTTAGAATGAAACAGTAGATCTCTGGCTTTGCAACTGGATTGCTGATTGAGATTCGCTGATGTACTGATCACCTTCTGTGATGAATTTGTCTTTGCTGTTCCTTATACTTCTGAAGCCTTCTTGTAATTCGCTTATCTCTGCCTTTCTTTCTCTTTTACATATATTTCTTCTTGCATACATCTTGACATTTTTACAACATTGTTTATATACAAGTCTTAAACAATTAATTACAAAGTCGGCTTGACAAATAAACATAAGTGCTACTAAGTTGGCCCAAGTATGGTTACACAGTTCCTGCAAACTAACTCGGTGACTTTCTGATACTCGGCGTCCACTGCATTACTCGACATCGTCATGCACTCGGTAGAAGTGAAGGTACGGTTCATACTGATCACTCGGTAGGTTTTGAACTTGGTAAATACTGGTGACTCGGTAGACATGATGTTACTCGGTTTACACTGTTCTCTTCGGTTTGTACTAACTTGCTCGGTTTGCATTGTCTGCTCGGTTTGCACTGTCTGCTCGGTTTGCACTGTCTGCTCGATTTGCACTAAGAATGCAAATAAGTGTTGTCACTAGTGGCAATTCTGCTTAATGCCAACACTTGGTTCCATTCCATTCATGTCTAGCCTTCATATTCATTTTCCTCCATTCATTCTAGCCTTTCACTATCTTGTTCCCCTTTGGTCTTGATCTAATAAAAAAGAGTAAAACATGATGCTATGAAGCCTCTTGACATGTCTACTCCTTTGGACTGCACCCTTTCCTTCTTTTGCATTACGCTTTTGTGACTTATCCTATGCTGGCCTTTCATTGCTTGTCCAAATGTACTTTATATGACAATTTTTCCCTAGCTTGGGTACTCTTGAGGAGTTTTCTCTTGAAGATTTTTTTCCTTCATTCTCATTCAGTCTCTTGTCTTCCATCTCTTCCACCAGCTTGCTAATCCCTCTTGTTCTCCACCTTGCTAGACATTGGGACTACATGATGTGATCTTGCTTGGGAGTATGATGCTTATTCTATCTGGGGGCATCCTTTGTACATATTTATTGATCTTGAAAAAATTCCAAAAAATTCATATATGATGTTGAAAAAATCCTAAAAATTGGCCAATGTCTTGAAAAAATGATCATCTTAGTGAAAACCTAGCAATAGGCGCTTTGATGTATCTCCAAAAAAATTATATATTCCAAAAATACCAAAAAATTCAAAAATTCAAAAATTCAAAAAAAATAAAAATAGAAAAAGTGCCTTGGTGAAAACCTAGAAACAGGCGCCTTGGTAGCAAAAATACAAAAAAAATATATATATAAAAAAATCTTGAAAAAAATTGCAATAAAATCCAAGTGGTGAAAATCTGGAAACATGCGCTACTTGAGGCCTTTGCACCCTTGTTTCTTAGCATGCGTCCTCGACACTTAGCCTTTCTCCATCTTGCCTTGTCCTTGTTGCCTTGGTTTGGAATTGGTCTTTGTCTTTGTCTAGGGAGCATAACTGTGATTAGCTTTGGCCTCTTGGATGCGTCAATCTTTAGGACACCTCGTGAATGGTGTTTTTCAACACCAACCCAACTTTATTTTTCAACACAACCCCTGAGATCGAGTGTTTTTCAACACTTATCAGTTTGGTCTTATCTAGTTTTGTCATGAGATTTTACCTACTTGCAAGCATTTGATCCTTATCCTCGGAACTCAGTATCAGTGAACACACTTAAATTTTTAAACACAACACTTAATGCTTGAGACATGTCATTGATCTTTTCTTTGTGTGCTGACTATTATTGATTTTCATTGAGTGCCCTTGTCTAATAAGTCTCTCCATGATGCATAGCTAGAGGACTTGGGCATGGGGCATGTTTTTATTTGCTTTCTACTTGTGGGTGTGTTCTTGAATATCTTGAGTGTCTCTTGTTGTTCCCTTGACACACTTAGGGGATTTGAGGCATCATCCTTGACTGTTTTTGCACAACCATTCTTATGGTCATCCTGGCATCTATGCCTTGATGCAAGAGTGGTTTTGCTACAATAAATTGGGTAAGATAACATTGGAGTCATCTTGATCCTTATGTCTCTGATGCTCATGTTAGAATCCTTCCACATTCCAATCTGATATAAATCATATTCATATCTTCATAGTTGCGCTTGTGACTAGTGATGATTGTGTGATTTTTTGATGTCCACTAATAATGGCCCAATGATGAAAATAAGTTCTTTACATTCCCTAATGAATGATGAACATAAAACCCTATGTTACAATTTCCCTATTGCAAGTACACCTTTTCATTTTCATGTAGCTTGCATTGTTAGACTTCATGATTAATTTGCATTTTTTAGGTTGCATTATGAGTTTGAGAGGGTTTTCCTTCATCTTTCTTGTGGACTTTTAATCAACTGTGATCACGTTTTGATCTTCATTTCCTTACCTTCTTTCGTGATCTCAATCAAAATTTCCTATCTTAAACAGTTGATTGATTTTGGGGCATGCTCTTTCTTGAGGCAAATTCTCTTTCTTCTCTCCATTTCTTTTCATTTCTTCCCAACTTCTATCTTCCATTCACTTTCACCCCACTTCTTTTCTTCTAATTCAACCTTGGGGCATAATTTTTCTTGATGATCTACCTTGGTTCTGTGATCCTTATATCTTTCATCTTACATCAAGAATCTTATTTTTAGTTCAATTTGATCAAATTTATCAATGTACTATTTCTCCTCTATCTCATTTTGATTTCGATCATGAGGGGGTAGTACCTATCAAACTTCAATCCTTGATTCAGCTTTATCAAACCTATCAATCAAACCTTGCTTGAGACTTGACAATTACCTATTTACAGGGATGTTGGCCTTGTCTTTTTCAATCAGCTTATCTTTGTCTTGATGTGTTCCCATCCGTTGAACACACATCTGGGTTGTTTTGTGATCCCAAATTGATCTCACACTTCAATTCCATTCTTTGATTGCATGTGATCCCAAATCGATCTCACACTTCAATTCCATTCTTTGACTGCATGTGATCCCAAATTGACCTCATATTAGTCAAAGAGGGGAAAATGTATGCACCCTAAAATGGTCACCTAGACTTTGGGCCCCATTTATTAAATTATCAAATTCCTGAAGCAATACTTTGCAAAATTCAAATCAATTTCTTTGATCAATCCTAAATAATTCAATCATTTCAGTTTTCCCTAAGGTTTGATCATTTCATCAATAATTTTATTTAATTAAAAAGAAATATTCCCTCTTAAATAAATAAAATAACCTTCTTTAATTGAAAGAAATATCTTTTAAATGAAATAAATTTATTTAATTAAAATCTCTTTTAATTAAATGATTTTATCTTATTTAGAATAATATCTCTCTTTTAATTAAATAATGTTATCTTATTTAATTAATAGAGAATCATCCTTTTAAATAAATAAAAAATCATTTTAAAGCTCTTTTGTGATGAAAAAGGGAAACAAATAATTAAAAATAAGAAAATTCCTTTTCTCTCCACACTTTCTAAAAATGAGCTTTCTTTCCTCTTTTTGCATTTATCCCACATTGCTCGTGGAGATGCATTCTCTTCCACAGTTTCTTATATAAGGAGCCCTCTCCTTCTCATTTGGGATCCTCGAATTTTCATACTGTTGTTATGCTGCAAGTTTTCTTGGCGATATTTGGAGTTTTGAAGATTATTACATTCTAGCTTTCATATTTACATTAGCTTAATCTTCATAGCATCTTAGCTTAGTTTCCTTCATTGTTTTAGTTTAATCTTCACATAGTTAATTAGAAAAGGAGAGTAAAACTTGCATTTCAATAGCATAGTTTATCTCTTTGCATTGTTATCATCTAGATTAGTTTCATTTACATGCAATAACTTGAAGATCAATGGAGATTAGCATTCTTTCTTCTCATCCTTGAATCTCTCATTTCTTGGTGTACTTGCATGGGTTTAACAAGGTCGATCTGAGGGCCTCATAATACAACCTTTGCACTCCATGAATAGAGAGCTGTGAATCACTATTCAAGACCTCACTGTTGAGTGTTCTTGGATGTAATGATTCATAGAAGTGTGACTACTTTCTAGCACACAAGATCTAAAACCTATATCTATGTTATATAATTAATAAGATCTAGTGTTTTTGATATTATTAGTAGAAAAAAAAGGGTGTTGTCCCATAATGCAATTATCCAAAATGATTATCAATAGATTACCATTAACAACACATTAACTCTATAAAAAACAACCCAACATCTACGAGCATAAGACCAGATAGTAATATCAAGGGTACTAACTAAACTATAAGAGTTTAGATAAAAAGTAAAAGTATTTAAACTTAGCTACTCAGGTCTAATCAACCACAAGCTTTTCACAGTATTAAAACTATCAAAATAATGATTGAAACTAAGATCCATGAGGCCAAAAAAGGACCAAAAACCCATAAATCTAGTAGCAAGCATCAGGATTTATTTTCAGGAGGGGTCTTGGATATCAGCACCTTGGCCCATTCTAAGGTCATGAGCTTAAAAAGTTCCTTGTAGTCCTCTTCCTCTGCTAACTTTCCTCCCTTCATCTACTCCTGTAACATGCATAGAGTGGTCGTCGAGTTGTGAATGACCTTAAGGGTGAAGCGACCAACATCCTAGAGTCTTTTATAAAAATCATCAACCTTAGTCTTCAAACTGTATAGAGCTTCATTAATACCTATAATGTTGGTTTTTAGTTTACCAATCAAGCCACCAGGTACCTTGGGAGCACTAGGAGTCTCTTCAGCATGCACCTCTTCAATAATAATATTATCATTAATAGGTTGAGGAGAGGGGGGGGGGAATTTTTCTCCAACATTTGGCTCAAGGGTAGGGGTATCATTTTTAAGCTCTCAGAGACATGGGAGGAGTTGGAATTATTCAAAATTCCTGCTTATTTCTCCTAGTTTCCTTGGAGTCCTCAAAGCTTGGCTCAATAATACATTTTTTCTCCTTTCTCTCTAGCTTAACATCAATTCAAGTCGAGTGGTGAGGATTATTTGCCTCCTCCATTATCTCAATGTCAGAATCCACCTAATAGGTGTTGATTTTAACCTTTTTATTAGACATATTCTCTAGATTAGTGTTAGTGGGATTCTTCTTCTTGGACATATCCATAGATTTAGTAGTAGGAGAAGTATCCTGAGGGCCCATTAAGGCTTTAAGCCATAGTTTTCTAAGGAAGAACTTCCTACCAAGCCAAGTTGCAGGTAAAATGTTGGCTTCAAATGGGGAAGGAGCAGTTAAGGGTGGGGAAGGGGTAATAGAGGCAGGATGAACCAAAATAGACCTCAGAGGGTTAAGCTCAAAATGAAACTTATATAGGTGGTAAATTAGACATTGATGAAGGATAGTATAATTCTTCCCATTATTTTTAGCCACAACAATTTCTTTAACATTACTCCCTAGAGAGTAGAGTAGAAAGAAAGGAATAGAAAGATCATGATTGCAAAGGTGATTAAGAAATTAAAAATGATAGTAATAGAACACTCCAAAGTGAAATTCTAACTTAAAATACTTCATTATAATAGCACACACTTGAGGCTAGGGATCAAGAAGCTTATCCATATTGAAAACCCCATGATGCTTGACTGATTGCTCATTGGAATGGAAGAATTGGTTTAAACTAGCAACATCAAGAGTCCTACTAGTTTATTTTCCATTTTCTTCCCTTTGTAGAAAGTCCAATATATTTTCCAATTACCTCCCCATTAACTTCAAGGGAGATTCCACCCACAGTCACATGACGCTCATTCCAGGAAGAGACAAATTCTCATAAAAACCAGTCATGTTCTCCATGAATGAAATAATCCCACCCTCCTAGAAAACAAACCACACCATAGGGTCATTTTTTAAGACCTCATCAATTTTTTTTAGGCTCAACACATAGTCTGCCATGCTTCCAAATGAGATCTTTTGGCTTCAAAAAACCAAAGCACAACAAGACTCAAAAAAGAAAAATCTAGGTAGATAGGCTCCTCTTCCTGTAGTAAAAGGTAGTAATGAATATCTTCTTTATTACCATAAATGGAACCATAGTTCACCCCATTTGGAGTGTCCCCTATCATGTGCGAAATGTCCATCATTTCTAAGACAAGGAGGCTAGAAATGACATCCAAGTTTTCTTCAAATATGAGGAGATCTAACTGGAAAGTAGGGTTATTATTATTGCAAGTTACAACCTGTTGGTACTTAAAATGTAGTTTTGAGGTACCATGTAAAACGCTTGCTAAAGTGCTCCTTTTGGTCCAAAATGCACATGTGAAAAGGGTGTCTCCGGGTCTTGTAATGAGTGGAGAATGATTTGATACCTTGTTTACGTCCCATTGTTTCAAATTGAGCTTTCATTTCACATATTGAAATGGGTTTGTATCAGTTCATTTCTAGGAGATCCTGAATGCAAAAATTGCTAAGTATGAAGGTCACTGGGAAGGGGTACTTTGTCAGCTTGTAATTTGCACCCTGGAGATCCTAATCTCAATCTATTTGTATCCCTATGATCTATGCATAAAATACTTCAATGCTCCAGGATTTTGGGTCTTGACCAATCCATTTGTTAGCTTTTCCAGGCCCATTCTGTTTGCAAAAATTGAAAACTGCCTAGTTGTTCTGAATTTTGGTTCTCCTAGGGAAAAATCCAATGCAAGTTCCATTAATGCAAGCTTGGTTATGAACTTACTATTTTAGTCTAGATGTAGTGTGAATTTGAGTGTACTGAAATAAGTTTTATCAATGAAATATAGCTGGAATCTCATTGCAAGTATTCTGATGTCTCTGTGTGTTTTGGAAATTCTTATGAATTGGATTTGTAAGGCAATGTTCAATTTGTCATTTACAAGGTAGATTGTGAGTTTGTCCATAAGTTCCCTTCAAGGAAGGAGTAAATCTGGCTGGATAATCTCTGAGAATTTCAAGAATGTATAGATTTGATGATCATGTGTTTGCAGTGAAAATGGTAGTCTATAAGGCAGGGTATTGATCTCAGGTGTTTTTGAATTGATGAAGTTTTGTGGATGTTTTCTCAAATTTGACTCCACACCCTAGGATAAGGCACTGGTTTTACACCAAACTTGCATCCAAATCTTAAATTCAAATCACTTTTCCATTTCTAGTTCAAGAGCATAAATGTTTGTCAATCGCATTGAATAATGCAAGTGCTTTTGGTGATTCCTTGTAGAAGTGAATTATATAGGTTAACCTGCCTGAGTTTTAAGCTCGAAGAGAAGAAGGGTGAATACCCTTGTCACTTTTGCCATTTTTCTACAATGATTGTTTTCTTTTGTTAACATCATGGATTGGCTTTCTAAGCTTTGCATCAGTTGCAGCAAGAGACATTAGCAAGTCATTATGAGAACCCCTAATCCACTGGAAGGATTTCATTATGAAGCAGTGAGTCTGAAGATAGGTACACCTGCCTAGGTTTGTGGAGCCTGAAGTAGAAGAAGGACTTGGTCCTTATCAATTAGCCTTTTCCCTGTAAGAATCTAGAATTGGGAACCTGAGAGTCAAGCTTAATAGCTATATTGGTGATTCTACATGAAAAAGAGCTAACACAACCTTCATACAAAAATGCCAATTCAAATTATGAAAAGACCATATCAAGCCACAAAAAATACAGAGATGATAACATGTCCACAAGTACTTGTCACTTGGTTGATCCCCACCCAATTGTCTAGTAATCATCATAACGACATTCAAATTTCTACAATGGGTGAAATTCAAATTACACCCTATGGTCGTTAGAGTGCTAAGCTAGAGAATAACAAAAAATAGTAGAATCAACTTTCATTATTATAGGTATCTATGTACTCCTCCCACCTTAAAAGTATTTTAGTAGTATTTGGCTGCTGATTCACATCTGTCCAGCATTGTGATCCCATTTTTTGTAGGCCCAAATCCACCAAAGAGCTAGCAATGAAATTGCCCTCTCTATAGGTATGATTCAGAGTGGAACCATCCAAGCTTGTCAAAAATACTCTAATATCCTTAATAATTCCCTCCACCTTCCAACTAGTATAAGTGAAGCCACAGGTAGCATTAATGATGAGTTTAGAGTCTCCTTCAATGTCAAGGTGTTTGATACCAATAGAGATATAAATTTTGAGACCCCAAAGGAGATCTATTCCCTCCACCTATTTAAAGGTGTGAATCTTCAAGTGGCCAACAAAAGAAACAAACAACATACCTTTGTGGTCTCTTAGCACTCCTCCTCCATCCTCCACCCCAAAGTCAGTTGCACCATTGAAGTTTAGATTTTTCCAATGTGGATGCAAGGGTTTCCAAACTGTATTATGCCTGACCAAAGTTTTAGAATTATCATATTTGTCAAAACCCTAAGGGAGATTCCAAGATTGAGAAATAGATTTGTCCATAGCTGAGGGAAGAAGCTTGAGATTTTCCAATTAGTAACAGAGATATTTTCAACTAAAATCTTTCTGCAAGAGAGGAAGACAATATCCAGAGATAGATCAACAGATATGGGGGGATTTGCCTCTACAATTGATAGATGAGAGGATCATTTGAGGAGGAGGGCCAAGAAGAGATAAATTATTGAATGTTCCACTTGAAGAACCATTGAAGTTTTAGATGCTTTCCTCTTCCCTTTTACATAGAACACACTTGCTAGCAAGGTAGAAGCCTCTCTTCACAAGGGTTTCTCATGTCAATATTTTACCATGCATCAAAACCCACCAAAAGAAATTGATTTTTGGGATTAGATGTGAGTTCCATACTTTCTTCTAGCAACTTGGGTAACCCTGGTCCTTGATCAACATGTCAAGTAAGCTGACTTGATAGTGAAGTTACCCAATTGGGTTAGAGTCTATATAACTCTATCAACTCTAGCAAACAATGGGATCCTAATGCCTTCCAAAGTGCACATGAGATATTTAATCTTGTTAGTTAAGTTAGGCCTATCCTCGAAATAGTGTACTAGGTTTTTCAATTTTCCTCTAGGGTTTAAATAGTCCACAATGTACTCCCCAAGCCTATGTTTTAGTTTATTCTTCAAAATACAGAACCTCCCATCCTCAAAGAGTGTATCATCTATCAAATTATCTTCCAAGAATCTAATGTTTCTGTCATTTTCCAGCTGTTATTTCATCCCCATTTTCAAAAGGGACTTGCATTTGAGGATGTTGTTCCATATTTTAGATCCATGTGGCAAGTCCCAGACCACAAGGGCTCTATTAAAATGGTATCTATTAAGATATTTTTCCTCCATGATCTTACACAAGTTTTCAATGTCAACCACAAGGTTCCAATCAACTTTTATCATCAAGGCTTTATTTATGTTAGTGAGCTTACAAGTCCCCATCCCCCCATCAATTTGGACAGACAGACCATGTCAAAATTCACCAAAGCCATTACCTTTTTCTCCTCAACATCCATGTAGAGGAAAGTACATTGGATTCTCTCTAGCCTATCGTCCATAGACCCAAAGATCTTAAAAAGGGAGAGTAAGAGGAGTTGAAGTTTACTAGCACTACTCAACAATTTTCCTTTTCAACCCACCATTTTTCTTTGGAATCTTTCCAAGATGGTATTCCAAAAGTTCAGAGAAACCTTCTTGACCATGGGAGGGAGTCCCATGTAAGTGCTAGGGAGGCTAGTAGATTGACATCCTAGGATTTCTAGAATTTTAGCTTGGAGATCAAGTTTAGTATTGAAGAATAAAATTCTACATTTCATATATTTGATACATTGGCCTAAAGCTATAATCATCCAGAAGATGTTTCCATTACATGGCCTCAATAATTGAAGATTTAACAAAGAATAAAGTATCATCGATAAATTGTTGTAAAACTGAGGGGGGAGAGTGGAGGTAGGTTTTAATCCTTGGATTCAAGTTGTAGTAGACAAATACATGATGTTACACCCAAGAACCTCACCAACCATAATGAATAGGTAGGGGGACAAGGGGTCACCTTTCCTAATACCTTTTATGGCCTTGAATAACCCCCAAGGGAGACCATTAACCAAAACTAAGAATCTAATAGTTTCCACACACTCCTTAATTATCCCTACAAATTTACGATGGAATCCCATCTTCGCAAGGAATTTGTAGAGAAAACAATAGTTCACTTTATCATATGCTTCAAAGATATCAATCTTAAAGTCCATACCCAGTTCCTTGCATTTGTCCATTGAATGAATTCTCATGAGTTGTGATTGTAGCATCTAATAATTGCATTCCCAATATAAACCCCTTCTAACTGGGGTTTAAAAAATTATTAAATAGGGGATTTAGCCTATTCACTAGCACCTTCGTGAAAATATTGTAAATAGTGTTGCATAAGATAATCAGCCTGAAGTCAGACATACTTCTAGGTGTAGACACCTAAAATCCCTTTTATAAATAAAAATATTTTATTTTGCAAAAACCCTAATGATATCATAATTATTTATTTATTTATTTAATTAATTAGTTTTTATTGTCATTATTCCTTCTCCTATTTTAAGTAAAGACATTTAATTAAAGAACCCTAGCTAAAAATATTTAAATCAAATTTGAATGATTTTTCCTCCTATTTATTAATCATTTGATAAATTGAGTCTCAAAACCCTTCAAATAAATAAAATATTTATTTAAACCCTAAAAACCTAGAAACTTCTAGAAAACCCTAAACCTATCTAACCTTTCCTAATCCTATCCTAAACCTTCTTAGAGGGTGATTCATAACCCTCTTAGTCTAATCCACCCTCCTTTGACTTTTGATCAAGCCCCTCATTAATGAGCCTTGTAGACTCATTAATGGCTCCTTACACCCTCATTAAGGCTCTTACAACCTCTTAATGAAGCCTATGTATCCTCTTCCACAATTTTTCCCTAAGCACACTTCCCTAGTGTTTCTCACACATGTGTGAGCAACCCTTAACCCTCATCCCCTTGACCATACCTCTAACCATACCCCAGACTCTACCCCTAACCCTAACTCTGATCCTAACTCTCCTCCCTAACCCAATCCCTTCCTCAAATCCTATAAATACTCTTCATTCCAAGAGAAAAACACCAATTCACCTATCTCATATTATGTAGTGTTATCATGCTAAATTACATATAGACTTAGCTTAAATTCTAATTTTGTTAGATTTAACTCATTTCTAAGCTTTCTAACTCACATCTTAGCTCAGTTTAATGAATTAACATAGTTCAATTCCTTTATTTTCATATCATTTCCATCATATCATATCTATAATTTGGTTAAAATTAACCTAGCATAAGCATTTGTAGTTTAGTTCTGCATTTTGGATTCATTTGGTTCCTTGGGGCTCTAGGGGCAAATCAGGTTCACTATACCTGATTTTGTGCCACTATGGGGTATCTTTGGTCCCTAATGGACCCTAAAAATTCCTAATATTCATTAGGGACATGATCCTAGTGGTTTGAGAGCACACCCACATCCCTAATCCGAGAGAAAATCAAATGGTGACAGGGTGCTCCCGTTTAAGCTCTATCTGAGGTATCATGCAAATAGTTTTTACTATATGTTAGTAATATTATTCTTAGGATAATTTTTTAATGTCTACACTTGTTCCAAATAGGTTAGGTTTACACTAATCACATTTTGGCATGCTCGATAGGACACCCCACGCCTTCAAAACTACTTTTTTTAGGGGTTTTTGAGCCAAAAACTCACTTTTGAAGCATCCCAGAAAAATTTTGCTATAGCATCATATGAAATTATTTCACTAGAATGAAGTGTCATATGGGAACCCCCCAAGTGTCGTATGGGTTCACATGTATTGTCATTTGAGACAATTTGCATGTATTTTGGACTTTTTCCCACTTTCTAGCTCAAATGTCATATGGGTACTCATGTATTGTCATATGGGTGTTCATGAAATGTTGTACGACACTGTAACTTGAAAAAATACCTTTTCTTTATTGTCACATGGGAAGCAGAGGGCTTGTATGAAGCCCTAAACTTGGTTTTTACTGACTTTTAGGGTCTGTTTGGGGATCCTATTGACCCTAAGCTTCAAACTTGTAAGTTCTAACCCCATTCTCTTGAAAGTACTTCTTGGAGGCCAATTTAATCACTAAAAAATAAAATCCTTAAGGTGCAATAACCTCCTTGCATTTTTAGGAACTAAAAACATTCATTTTGTGGGCTTAAAAAGAACTTTTCATACAATCTTGAGTGTTTAAAAGAAAAGAACTGCATATCATTCCTAATCAAGCCTAAAGAAATTAAAATCACTCATAATGTCTTTCTTTTTTCTAAAAAGAACTTCATTCATTCAAATCTAAGTGATTTAGGGGTTTTTTATGCAATCTAGGAACACTTCAAAATTTCGGTGCTTAAAAAGAACTAAATCTGCATGTCATTCCTAATCAATTCCTAACCAATCCTAAACCATCCTAAATGTTCCTAAATTAATCTTGATTCATTTTTGTGGACTAAAACAAAATTCATTTGCAAAATCTTGAGTGTTTTCAAATTTTTATGCATTCCTAAGGCAATCTAGGAACACCTCATTTTTTGGCTATAAAACTAAATCCCAAAGCACAAAATCTTGAATGACCATAAAGAAATGAATCCAATTCAATGTCAAAGAGTCATTACATTAGAGTCCTAAAGAAAAAACACCATCTTGAGTGAACAAAGTGAAATCAAAGCAATTTTCATTTTATTTTCAAAGTTCAAATCAGGATCCTAAAAGACAAACCCAATCTTGAATGCAAAAAGGTAAAAAACTTGCAAAAAATTCTTCAAAAAGCTTTCTTGTTTTCAAAGAATGAATAAATCAAAATATTAAACATATGTGTTTGTAATTCTTCATTTCAAAACACTTAATCAAATTTGGAAAATAACTCTTCATGGTGTGCTTCTAGGAGTTTTTGTTCAATTATGCAAATCTTTTTTAGACTAAGTGACGTCAAAAAAATGAACTAGGACAAGTTCATTTGTTTTGCTTCTAGCGAGGCCTGTCCAAAGAGAAAAGAACTTCCTCTTTGGAGAGCAACCTCAAATTGGTACTTCCCTGACCGGTATAGAAATAAAGTGTTGAGAAAAATCTCGCTTCATCCCCTCAAGCTCGGGCAATGCATGTGGATGGTAGCCTAAGGTAGGTGAATATCCCTACAATTTTGACATGGTCAACTAGGCTCTTAAGTGATTCACGTGCATACAAAATGATTGGGAGGACACCACGGACCAAATTAGACACTTTTTAAATTAGAGGCTTCCTAATCTACTCCCGAACATATCAAAACCTTTGTGCAAGGATCAATCCAAGTGGTTTCCCAGATCACCTGAAGATTACTCACCATATGTATCCCTTTTGGTATACCAAGTTGTGGGAAAATATTTTGATACTAGCCTGTCCTTAGGTAGATCTAATTGAAGTGTTTTTTGAAGTTCCAAGCTTAGTACAAACATTTGTTAAACCATAAACATTTTTGAGAATACAATCGGAAGTCAGTGGTCAATCATTTACTTGTATCCCACAAAGTTACTTTGTCCTTTGTTGGGATTTCTTTCAGAATATCTCTTGGGTCTTTTTGTCCTTTTCCATTGGAGACAAATCAAACTAGAAATCAAATCGGGAACCTATCAAAAATAGATCAAGTAATTCAAAAGCATTGATTCAATCCAATTGCCAAAATCTTTCCAAGCTATGTCTGATTTGATCAAGCACAAGAAAGCTAAGCTACCCAATTCTCAAGTCCATCAGGAGAAGAAGATTGTAGAAAGAGACCTAAAATATCACTAACTTTCCCTAAAAGCAATCAAAATAGAAGAAAAGTATCAAGAGAAACTAGACAACGCTGGCTATGATGCAAGAGTGAAACAATTTGCATCCCAGTTCTAGGTCAATCATTGCTATGTCAACCTAGAAGAGAAGACTAGTGTGGCCCATCACTTATCTATCATTCCTTCATAATCCAATATCCTACCTCGACATCCTTTCATCCTAAATCATCCTTAGTTTCATCCTTGCATCATCATCCCCTTAGCTTGCATCATAGTTCATCTTCTTTAGCTGCATCTAGGTAATCCTCTTAGAAGAGAATCATTCAGTCATCCTCCATCATCCTTCCATCAAAAATAAAAAATCAGAATCCTTGAATCATTCCTTCATCCTTGATCCCAAATCCAAAATCCAACATATAAGTTAGAAACCTAACATCCTCGAACCAAATCTAGTGATCCAAATCCATCCACTTCATGTCATATCCTTTGAGTTGCTTCAAATTCTTGTCCTAAATTAGAAATCTCCACCCTTTGACTAAGCATTGTCTAGGGCATCCTATACTTGTCTTTGTAAGCGACATCATCTCAAGCAAGAGATTGGTATAAACTAGAAAGAATCCTATCTTTTGAAGATCATCAGTCTATCTTAGGTTGACAATCCTATCCTCATTGATCCTACATCAAGAAGCAACAAATCATTGCCAACACTTAGTAATCCTCCACCATCCTCATCTTCCAAAATCCCCTATCATCTCCTCAAACCAATTAGAATCCCACCATCCTTCATTTTTTCCAAATCCTTCCATCATATCCTAGAAATCACCATCCTTAAGTCTCTTTAGATCTGCATCCATCATCCTTAGAGTTTTCTTAGAAGCATCTTGCATCCACCCATCATCTCACTAGTACAATTTGCACCTATTTTCAATGGACTATTGGTCAAAGTTTCTACCCAAATGGGTCAAATACTCGACCAACTGGTTGGTCGCTATTTTTCTCATCAAAATATTGACATATCACTATAATTGTAGAATGTTCAATGCTAATCTTGGTTGAAAATGACATTAGCAAGTGGTGGTATATTCGTCAAAAATTTGACCAAAGTTGGTCAAAATGCTTGGCCCGTCTGACTAGGATGTGAAAACCATGACGGTCATATTTCGACCAAATGGCATCACAATATAGACCAATATTTGTCAAAATATTTGGCCACTTTGACCAGGATGCCAAACTGATGCCATAGTTCGACACAAAATGGTCAATTTTTAGACCAAACTAGGTCAGAGTTTTGACATTGGTTAGTCGAAACATCGAGTATGGTTAGTCAAAATTTTGACTAAATATGGAATGTTAAAATAAAATAAATGAAGATAAATATCCAGACTAATCACCAATGGCATCTTGATCTATGATTAGTCTAGATATTTATCTTTAGGTGTCCACACTCATTCTACTCCTTGTTTCCAGTGGGTCCTTGCTCATTCTATTTTTCAGACTGCTTTGGGCTCTTGCAATCCATCTACTTGTTGGGGATGCTGGTGGTGCTGCAGATAGAGTCCTTAACTAGTCCTTAACTTGATGAGTCCTCATGTTATCAAATTTTCAAGTCTTGCTTGAGAAAATCACCCATCTCAAAGGATGTGGACCTAATGGTACTGGATTGTTATACCCAAGGATTTAGTGGATCCGATATTACAGAGATTTGTCAGCAGACTTGCAAGTATGCTATTAGAGAAAATATTGAGAAGGAGAGTTTCAATTATGGCAGCTTTTGAAAACTAGATTTGGTTATGAATTTCTTAATGCTTTTATTTGAACTGGTGTGTTAGAATTTTACATTTTTTGATTCAATTTTCCTCAACTTGTATCTTATTATTTCAATTTGTCACGTTCTCTTTCCTCTACACTTTTACAGGATATTGAACGTGAAAGAAAAAAAAAGTGAGAACCCCGAGGCAATGGATGAGGATGATAATGACAAGGTATTTGAAATAAAGGCTGCTAATTTTGAGGAGTCGATGAAATATGCTCAAAGAAGTGTCAGTGATGCTGATATTCAGAAGTATCAAGCCTTTGCACAAACACTACAACAATCTCAAGGCTTTGGTTCTAAATTTTGCTTTCTAGATAGATCTGTTGGTGCTTCTACTAGTGCTTCAGATGTATTTGCTACAAAAGATAATAAAGATGACGATGACTTATTCTAAAACCTTAATATAGAATTAGTTAGCAAATCTTCTTCTTTCTTTCTAAATTCATGAATGATTCTATTTTTCTGTAGTAAATAGCATACTAACAGATAAACATGAAATCAACAACAAATATCTACCTCTAAATACAACTCCAAATGAATGAATAAAAGAAGAAAATGATAATGTTGATTGGGTATCCAGTAAATTAAATAGTTTAATCATGCAAATAGATGTGGATGTGGATGTGCAACCTTATTCTTTTACTACTAAGTCTTTGTTTTTCAGGCATACTGATTATAAGTGCTTGAGGTATCAGGTTATTGATACGTCCCTAGTATTTTCATGCATTTAATCTTATAAAATCATCAATTCTTAAGCATTAAGCATAGTAATAGGCCAGTCTTCATTGTCTTCATTATGGGGGACATTGGGAAACATGTTTGATATAGTCATCTGGTTATGGTTAGGATAGTTCCAGTCAAAATATTGAAAGGGACATAACAAATAGGAGGGTTTCATGACCAAGAGCAGCAAGGATTCAATGCAAAATACAATCATAGTCATTTATGCATCAATGAAGTTGATAAAAATTGGTGAGGCAGGAGCAATACAAGAAAATCATTTTATAAACAAGGAGCAGTTGGAGATTATCATACTTTGGAGCAACAATAATTGCCATATGAAAAATTGTTCAAAAGATTTTTCCATGTTACTGCATATTTCCATGTTACTACAACAACAAAATATTCATGAGCAAAAATGACAATGAAGACCAATAGAACATAGTGCACATCACAATGATGTAGAAACAATGCTAGTAGGGCAGTGACATACAAAGAGACTAGCTTAAGAGGGAACATAGATCAGACCATGACATGCATAGTGTTGGCATTAAGTAGAATTGCCACTAGTGACAACACTTATTTGCATTCACAGTGCAAACCGAGCAGAACAGTGTAAACCGAGCAGAACAGTGCAAACCGAGCAGAACAGTGCAAACCGAGTAGAACAATGCAAACCGAGCAGAACAGTGCAAACCGAGCAGAATAGTGCAAACTGAGTAGAACAGTGCAAACCGAGCAGAACAGTGCAAATCGAGCAGGACAGTGTAAACCGAGCAAGACAGTGCAAACCGATCAAGACAGTGCAAACCGAGTAGGATAGTGTAAACCGAGTAACATTATGTCTACCGAGTCACCAATATTTACCAAGTTCAAAACCTACCGAGTGGTTAGTATGAACCGTGCCTTCACTTCTACCGAGTGCATGATGATGCCGAGTAATGCAGTGGATGTCGAGTATCAGAAAGTCACCGAGTTAGTTTGCAGGAACCGTGTAACCATACTTGGGCCGACTTAGTGGCACTTATGTTTATTTGTCAAGCCGACTTTGTAATTGTAATTAATTGTTTAGACTTGTATATAAACAATGTTGTAAAGATGTCAAGATGTAATCATATGAATATGTATGTGAATAAAAGGGAAAAGAAGAGATAAGCGAATTACAAAGGGCTACAGCAGTATAGGGAACAACAAAGACAAATTCATCACAGAAGGTGATCAGTACATTCAGCGAATCTCAATCAACAATTTAGTTGCAAAGCAAGAGATCTACTGTTTCATCCTAAGAGGTGAATCAGTACTAAAATCCTTTAACCAGGTAGACTTAACAGTCTGTTGTAAAATCTCTTTACCGAGTGCATACTTCATTGTATGTTTGTAAATCCTTTAACAAGGTGGATCTAGCAATCCTTATTGCTCCTAACAGGGTAGATCATCAGAAGTGATCAAATTGTAAGCCTTAACCGGCCAACTTTATTCTGCAGTACTAAAGCTTTGTGGGTTTCATCCCCACCCCAGTTTTACTTTCTTTTTGGAAGGTTTCTGGGTAACCAAATCTATGTGTCATTGTTGTGAATGCTTTTAAGTTTCATGCTTTCTATATGCATAAAGAAAAAATAAACTATATGTTAATACATCTGTAATTCTAAAGAAAATTTGAAGTTACTGATTCACCCCTCCCCTCTCAGTAACTCGGTTAATCCCTGAATATTTCCAACAATTGGTATCAGAGCTTTGTTGGTTCTCAAGATAAAGCTTAACTAGCTTGAGCAAAGATCCAGGACAATGGAGGTATTCAAACTGAACAAGGTGATCGAAAATGAAAAGCTAGATCTGGAAATGACCATAGCTAAACTTAAGGAAGCAAAAGAACATCTTTCCCAATCCCTAAGAAGAAGGAAGGAACTTGCAAATCAGATGAATGATCAGAATTACATTGAAGAAAAGGTTGAAGATCTTTTTCCCTCAAATAGCTCAGATGAAGCAAACAATGCTGTCAAAGAACTCCTAGAAAAGAATGGGTCTCTACAGGAAGAAGTGAGAAAATTAAAAAGAGAACAAGAGCTACACTCAACAAGATTTTGTGAGATCTTAGAACAAAGAAACAAGTTGAAAGATGAATTAGATGGAAGGAACAATGAAGTCCAAAATAAAACCCTTCAGCTAGAAAACTTAATTGATCAGATCTCCCATACAAATGAGGAAATTCTGAATCTAAGATCAGAAATAGAAAACACAAGAGAAGAACTAAGATCTGAAAAGGAAATCAATCTAAGATTGGTGGATGACCTAAACGCCGAAAAACAAATCAATGAAGGAATACTGAAAAGCCAAGAAGACTTGAATCAGCTGTATGAGCGAAATCTGCATAGGCAGAAAGGAAAAGCAGGACTTGGATACAAAGGAGAAGGTGAATCTTCTAAGCAAGGTACTCAAAGAAATCAAAAACCTACTTGTAATCATTGTAAAATAGGACATACTTCAAATAAATGTTGGAACAATGAAAAAGCAGAATTCAATGGAAAATGCTACAACTGCAATCAACATGGTCACAAAGCAAATGAATGCAGGGAAAAACCAAGATTCAGAGGTAATTGTCACAAGTGCAAAAAACAAGGTCACAAAGCATCCGAGTGCAGATCCAAGACATTCAATCCAGCAGAACAAATTATGAAAGCAATGTTTGGATGGGACTACAACACCTGGTGTAGATGTCATTACTATGGAGAGTATGGACACATTGGCATGAACTGCATAAAACATCATCTAAGGAAAAAAGATACTACCGTAAGATGCTTCAAATGCACTAAACTCGGTCACATAGCTAGAAACTACATGAATGCTAGTGAAGTTGAAGATGGAAAGAAGAATGAAGCAACTAAGGTTAGGAAACAGGTGAGACAAAAGTGGATTCCTAAATCTACCGAGCAAACCAGTCCAAGTAATGGAATGGGTGGCTCTACTGACTCAAACTAAATTTCCAAGAAAGCACTGGAACTGTATTCTCCTAGACAAACTCCAAGCAGTTCCAGAACCGAATTAAAAGAAAGATCTAAATCAGCATACAAGATGCAGTAAGATCACAGGAAGGTCGGTACTAGTCTTAACCGAACAAGGTCGGTATTAGTCTTTACCGAGCGAGGTCGGAGCAATATGAATTCTTGAGTTTACCGAGTTGCAAAGTCTTCACCGAGCAATTAATTCTTAGTGGGTGACAGTCTGTCAGAATTCATACCCTAATTTGTACTAAGCATTAATGACAAAATTGTAAATAAAAGGCAAGAAATCAAACTCATTTCTCACATTGAATTTTAACACTTTGAGAGCAGAAAATGTCAAGAGCAATCCAGTGACTCAAATACCTTTTGCGAAAAGAATTTTCTGTGAGCTACCATGGCATCATCCAGTACCTCAACGAAGAAAGGATCCGAAATGTTAGTCCAAGGGGAATGGAAAGCACCAGATTTCAAGATCGTGCCTGCAATTGCAGCAGCCCTAGACCCGAATGGAGCTCAATCTCAGATTCCTCCTAAGGTACTACTTATTAACGATATTCGCAATCATTTCAACTGTGCAATTCATGAAATGGGAAACCTAGAACTAGATATTGTGCGTGAAGAACTATGTGTAGATGGTATTCTAAAACCAGAGCACAAACATCTGGAAGATAAGGGATTAGTTCACATTGCACATTTGCCTCAAAACTTTCAGGGTAAATGGGTTAGATACATTCTCAGCCGTATACGTGATGGCAAGATTTGGCTTGAGCAACCCATAGAGATCACCAAGAAGATGATTCATCAAATCACCGGTCTTCCCATGTTGAACAAAGCAAAAACTACCAAAACCCTAGGTCGGTCGGAACTGGAAAAGAAAACCCTAGCCGAGTGGGACGGTAGAGGCATGAAAGTTAGCAGCATTACCAATGCTGAACTAAAGTTTGGTACACACATTATTGCCCATAAGATATACAGTTCAAGTCGACAGAATAGTGTCTCCTGTGAAGCTATTGACCTAGCATACAAAGTGGTCAAGAACAACTTATCATTTGACCTTGCAGATTTATTGTTAAAACAGTTTAACAAGAACATGGAAAGCATTCAAACTTCCAAAAACAATCCATGTAAGTTTGGATCCCTACTGGTCTGTTTATTCTTCTATGTTCAAAAATTCTTCCCTTCCAAAGGAAAAGTTGTATGGAGAAAAGATGTGCCAGTCCTTTATGAGATAAATGAATACATCTCAGAAATGGGTGAAAATTTTGAAAGCATCATGGACAGTTATTTTGAGTCTTTCAAAGAGAAAATGAATGACAGATTCTGGATTCCATAGAAGTTGGTGGAGGATTACAAGGATGACATTTGTTTCATGGTAGACTGTGACAATGTATATATTCAAGCAGCTAAACCGAGGATTGTATATGTAAAACCTCTTCCTTATGAGGTAAATATTGATGAAACCAAGAATATCATTGAAGCCCTTCTTAATCAGCCTGTTAATCCCAAAGCTCCATATTTTGGAACATATGATGAAGCAAAGGTGAGAATTGAATTAAGCATAAAACTTCCATAGGCGGTAAACAAAGGAAAGAAGAGAATAGCAAAAATGCAAATGCTAACCGAGGACAAAGGAGATAATGATGAAGAAGAAGAGGAAAAGGATGAGAAAATAGAGGAACCTGAACCTGCAAAGAAGAAAGGAAAGGTTTTTATCACTAAGGCACCTAAGCCTCCCACTGCTATATTTACAAGGAGAAGTGCAAGAGGTAAGACAGATAAAGACAAGGCAGACAAAGATATAGTATTCAAAAGGCCTCCTCTAAACTTTCAAGAGAGGATCAAACTTTTTAGAGACGGATCAGGATCTGGAGCAAGTAACATAAAATATTTTAAATATGAAACTAGATTGGAAACAGAATAGAAGGAAATAGAAGATGTTGTTATTGAAAAGATGGGACAGTGGAAATACTCTCCTGATGAAATAGCCCCACAGGTTCCAGCAGTCTTATTAAATCCAATAAAAATGAGATGGAGCAATGCAAAGCAAACTGTGATAGACATATTTGATCAAACCCTGAGACAGTTAATGCCAAGCTTGAAAAATGATGAAGTAAAGAAGGCATTAAAGGAAAATGAAAGTAAGATGACACTAAGGTTCAATACTTGTTTGATTCTGATCAACAATATTGAATCGGTTGTGAAAGCTGCAAATGCCACATGGAAGAACATATACCATCTTCACCAACCGAGTATTGAAATAGTAATAATAAAAGATATTGAAATGACAGTGATGAACAAGAAGAAGCCACTGAGGTAGATGATACTGTGAGGATAGCAGCAGAAGTCATTGCATCACTTCCTACCTCTCCAGTAAAAGTTTCTACATCCAGCCCGGAGACACCTTCAAGCATGGTTGTGACAACTTCAACTTTTGTCCAATCACCTATAGCAACAACAGAAGCAACTACCATTTCTTCTACCGAGTTGCAGTCTCCCATTTCATCAAGTTTTCCAGTAGTAAGTATTCCAATTTTTGATTCCACAAGTGTAAATATTTTAAGTTCTCCAGTAGACAGTGTGCCAGTCTCTATAGCTAGTCCTACTATGTCTATTGTCACTACTACTAAGGCATTAAGTACAGATAAGCCTAAGGCTCTACCGAGTATAAAATTTTTGGGTAAGAATATAGTAGAGGATATAGACCTAGATGAAGAAATAGAGATTCCAACATTAGATTTTGCAAATCTATCAGCGGACCAAATGCAAAATATAGGTGAAATCCTCCAAAGGAAAGCAAAGCAAAAGAAGCTTAAAGAGGAGAGAGACAAGGAATATCAAATCATTAAGGATGCTAAAGACATTTTGTCTGATGCATTAGGTATTAAAGTAGACTCCTCTCAACATGTTTTGCTACAATTAGCTGAAGCAGTAAATAAATACAATGAGGATTCATCTGGGATAGAAAAGTTAGTTGAAAGAGCCGAGAAAAGATTCAACAATAAAGTGCTTGAGCACATTGCTCAGCACATAGCCATTAATCAAGTAGAATTGTCTTCAGACTTGTCAAATATTGAATCCACCTACTCGAATGTCACCTCTCTTTTGGCCAGACTGTGCAATATTGCCAAGTTCACAAAGGATGTTAAGGATAAAATGGATGAGGATATGAAGATCAGCATACAGAAGCTGCAACTTGAACCAAGTTCAAGCTTTTCTCATCACATGAAAGTCTCATACCTATCTAATATGCAGTCAGATCTACTAAAAGAAGACACAAGGATCCGGTCCACACTACTAGACATCCAGAATATGATCCTTCCCATCATGAATACAATGTATAAGCACATTGAACATTCCAAAACATTGATTCATGACAATCAGTTCTCTATAGTAGATCACATGATTGAACTCTCTGCAGAAGTCCAAATTGCAATCCAAACATGCAAGATTCTGCAAGAAAATTAGGACAGAACCCTGGCACTAATCATGAAGGTACATTCTAATTTTCTATCAAATTTTGGATTCTCTCTGTAAATCACTTATATATACACGTTTGGCATTATCATCAAAAAGGGGGAGATATGTATAGAAGGAGATATGTATAGAAGGAGATTTGTATATAGAAAAAGTTAGCACATTGAAAGAGGGAGATAATGTACGAAGCTCTATGACTAAGACAAAAAAAAAAATCAATAAGTGTATATAAGTTTTGAGCAATAAGTGTTTTTGTCACTAATGCCAAAGGGGGAGATTGTTGGCATTAAGCAGAATTGGCACTAGTGACAACACTTATTTGCATTCACAGTGCAAACTGAGCAGAACAGTGTAAACCGAGTAGAATAGTGCAAACCGAACAGAATAGTGCAAACCGAGCAGAACAGTGCAAACTGAGCAGAACAGTGCAAACCGAGCAGAATAGTGCAAACCGAGCAGAACAGTGCAAACCAAGTAGAACAGTGCAAACCGAGTAGAATAGTGCAAACCGAGAAGGACAGTGCAAACCGAGCAAGACAGGGCAAACCGATCAAGATAGTGCAAACTGAGCAGGACAGTGTAAACCGAGTAACATTATGTCTACCGAGTCACCAGTATTTACCAAGTTCAAAACCTACCGAGTGGTTAGTATGAACCGTGCCTTCACTTCTACCGAGTGCATGACGATGCCGAGTAATGCAGTGGACGCCGAGTATCAGAAAGTCACTGAGTTAGTTTGCAGGAACCGTGTAACCATACTTGGGCCGACTTAGTGGCACTTATGTTTATTTGTCAAGCCGACTTTGTAATTGTAATTAATTGTTTAGACTTGTATATAAACAATGTTGTAAAGATGTCAAGATGTAATCATATGAATATGTATGTGAATAAAAGGGAAAAGCAGAGATAAGCGAATTACAAAGGGCTACAGCAGTATAGGGAATAGCAAAGACAAATTCATCACAGAAGGTGATCAGTACATTCAGCGAATCTCAATCAGTAATTCAGTTGCAAAGCAAGAGATCTACTGTTTCATCCTAAGAGGTGAATCAGTACTAAAATCCTTTAACCAGGTAGACTTAACAGTCTATTGTAAAATCTCTTTACCGAGTTCATACTTCATTGTATGTTTGTAAATCCTTTAACAAGGTGGATCTAGCAATCCTTATTGCTCCTAACAGGGCAGATCATCAGAAGTGATCAAATTGTAAGCCTTAACCGGCCAACTTTATTCTGCAGTACTAAAGCTTTGTGGGTTTCATCCCCACCCCAGTTTTACTTTCTTTTTGGAAGGTTTCTGGGTAACCAAATCTATGTGTCATTGTTGTGAATGCTTTTAAGTTTCATGCTTTCTATATGCATAAAGAAAAAATAAACTATATGTTAATACATCTGTAATTCTAAAGAAAATTTGAAGTTACTGATTCACCCCTCCCCTCTCAGTAACTCGGTTAATCCCTGAATATTTCCAACAACATACAAAGATAATAAATAATTATAGTATGTTTAACTAGAGATAAGAGATCAACCAAGGCACCTACATGAAATTGTCATATATCAAGTGCAATAACATGATCAAGAGATGGTTTAATCATTAAGAGACACAACTACCAAGAAATAGAGCATCATGATTACATATGGAGAATCCATCAAAAGTGCACTATAAATGAACAAAAATAACTAGAGGATAAAAGAGATGTTATAGGTTTGCATCACACATGCTTAAGGAAAAGGTTTCTAATACAACTGAAGAGACTAATGAATATGGAAATTGAATCAAATGTAAGCAACATATGGCATTAATTTTCAAAGACAGTGATAATTTAAGATTGGCAAACCATTATTCTAGGACCCCATCCACATTTTATCCTTTACAATATTCAAGCCAGAATTAAAGAGCTTCCTTTCTATTTCAAAAATTTCCTTACATTCACACTACTTCGAGAAATGAGCCATAAGGTATCATAAGATACTACTATAGGTTTTGGGGTGGACCAAGCACCAATCCTACAAACATACCTCTTTCTCTATTTAGGGAAAGAATAATCTGATTTTCACCTGTTATGAAGTATCTTCTAACAAATAGTCATATGGCACACTTGATGAATGAAGCATTGTCTATGGAACCAAAAAGAATCAATGCATGAGAAAAGAGTAACTCCTATCAAATCTCCTCTCCATCAGTACTTTGTTCATAATCATCCTAGTAGCCACAAGGCTATTAGTTAGAAGAAGCTCTGTAACAGTTGAAACTAATAGTAGGAGCCAATCATTGTTCATCATGTTCCTTTCATACTTTCTATAATACAGTCCAAAGAAAAATTCTCTGTCTATTCTTATACATGAATTTGAAAGAGGTAGATGTTCTAAATAAAATATTAGCAAGATATTTGTTTCAGTAGTTTGAGTTTTTGTATGGAACCTAGATTATTCATTCATTACCATGGGATATTTTCTAACAGAGGATAGAATAGATGGGTTAGTATCTCTTATATTTTTTTTCTAATGGGACATGTAAAGTGAAATCTTAAAATGCAATCAAAACTTTCCCCTGTGACAGGACTGGTCACCAATCAATTCTGGCATGGTTTGGGCCTTTGTGTTTAAACTTCCCAAAGGGCTCATTAAGATAGTCACCTTGACTTAATTTAAATTCTTGGATAGAGTATCTCTCAAAGGCATAGGCCTTGGGTCCTATTCAAACTCTCAATATTCATAAAAATCCTCCAAAAGCCAAGAGGCTTGCTACTCAGTTTTCTACAGTAGGTGCATCTTAGGCTTTGTTCTTTTCCAAACCAATGATGGATTCTTTTAGTGGCGAGTAATTCAAGCCTAAATCCATGATTTTAGGTTCTAATTTAAAGCCAAACAAAAGTTATGGGGTTGGGTTCCTTCTAGCTATTCCTCTCTATCGGTCACATAGGGATGCCCGGTTAGGTTTTCAACAAGAACTCTCTACAAACAAAACCATCCTATCCAAGACCAAATTCAATTGAAACTAGACTCACATACCTCTTGTTCAAGTCTAGAATCAAAATTTCTCCATGGTTGAAATGATAGATATGGGCCAGGAAAGTCAACACCCCTAGTTCTACACCCAAACCCACTTGAAATTGATTGTCAGTCCATTTCTTCTAGATTTCTCAGCCAATGAATCTCAGACTTGTTACAAAAGGAAGATATGAGAACCAAAAATCTTCCTATGGTTTTCAATCAATCATTGCAATCCACACGGGTACAGGAAAATTCAAACACAGTAAAAAAAAATATTATAATATAGTTTTCTTCAATTTCATTTTGCAATATTTCTTAAATCTGTTACAACCTACCTCTGCAAGGTTCCTTCTAGCTATTCCTCTATATTGGTCATAGGCAACCCTCATAGGCAATCCTCCTTTGCGCACGCTGGAAGCTTATCTAATAATGAAATGAGGTTTGAAATATTTTTTTTTAAAGTTATGCCCATGTTGGTCAAAATTTTGACTGACATGGTATTCGTCAAACTTTCGACCATCATGGGCATGGATTAAAAAAAACTAAAGTTTTCCTTCTATAATTCAACCAACCTAGACCTTTTTATTTGATGGTCAAAAATTTTGGTAGAAAAACTAGGTCAAATGTACTAGTGTCTACATCTTCATCCTTAGATCTACATTCTATGTCTGCTGAGACATGATCCAAGAAGAGAAGGAATATGGATCCCAACCTGGCTAGTAGTTCATCTGATCCCAATAATCCTACTAGCACGATGGTGACCTTTAATCCACAAATCCCACAAGTTGAGAATGTGTGGGAAAATCTAATGGAAACCCCCATTTCATTCTCCATGGAAACATTTATGAGCCATCCAGGGCATGCACAAATGGTAAGTGCAATCATTGATCAGAATTGAAAAACCATATTGGCAAACTTTTCATGAGAGGGTACTTCCATTCTACCACACCTCCAGCCTCTCATCCCCATAAAAAAAATCCATATCCCAACTGAAGCATATACCCATGTCATCCAACAAATCCATGATCCTAATTTACAAATATCTCAGGTAGCCTCACCCATCCTCCATCTCTTGCAAAGTAGCTTTGCAAGTCCCACAACACAAGCAACAATGCAATCCACTCCCTTTTTCATCATGGGAACACCACTATCATCTGCAACATCTCAAGTTGCCACTTAGGCCCAAAGCTTTGTACTAAACCAACCTCCACCTCTTACACAATCTGCCACACAAGAAGTTCCTCCACCTTCCATGAGCCATGCAAAATCATCCTTTTCAGGGGAAATGCAATCATTTTGCTCTTTCACTCAGCAAGCTTCCCCATCAATACCATCATTTTTGAGGGCAACACAACTATTTCCCTCCTTCACTCAGCAAGCCTCCACAATGACACCATCCTTCCTATGGGGAATGCAAGCATCTCTTTCCACTTCTCAAAAGGGGTTCCCCTAGGCATACGTTCCACCTCCATCATTCATTTCTCACACACAAGCTCATCAAACTACCTTCACAATAGGGATGTCATTCATGGGCCCTCAAAATCCACCATTTACATCCCAAAATCCCATCATCACTTTCACATCCTCTGCATCACAACTTCCTCCATGAACTGGCTCTCATTGGGGCCTCACCCAAGCAAAAATGCAAGCCTTGGGTATACTGACCCAATACCACATATCCATGCATGCAAACCAACAAGCCACTTTTCCTCAAGTAGCACAACAACAACCTTTGCAACCTCCGCCAGCTTTATCCTTTCCTTCATATACCAACTATCTATTTGTACCACCCATCACTTCTCAAATAGTTCCACCACCCCAACAATAGAGTTCATCTTATCTTGCCAGCTACCTTGCACAACCACCTCCTATAATTAGCTTCCCAATAGTTGTTCCACCCCTAAGCAATGCATGAATGCATCCCACCTACATCAGCCAAGCCCAAAGCCAAGCTCATCAAGGATCATCCTATTAGCAAGTTGCACCAGTCCATCAGCCTCCTCCACAACAACAATACTTCCCAGCACAACAACAACAACATCCTATCATCCCCCAACAACAATAAGCATCATCTTATTCAGTGCAACAACAATATCCCGTCATCTCCCAGTAACAAAATCCCATCATACCCCAGCAAAAAAAAGAAACTCCATATCTTCCACAACAATATTCTCCCACACCTCAGCAAAAATATCCTCCCCAGCAACCATCACCCCAAAATCCATTTCAATTTGCTTACCTTGCTGGGAAATCTCTATATCCAACCCTGCAATATCCTCCACAAAACCATCCTTATTCACCAGCACCATCAAGTCCTTTCCCAATAGGAGTACCCACTCCAACACCAATCAACATCGAATGGGAAGAGATGAATAATGCTCTTAAGGAGCTTAGAACTAGAATAGAAGGCAAGGCCTTCAAATTTGAGGAGGTTTGTCCTTATCCCTTTGATAGATCAATCACAACAATCCCCTTTCCCAAACACTTTGAGACACCAAAGTTTGACAAATATTAAGGGAAAGGATATCTGGTTAGCCATGTCAAGGAATTCTATATGGATTTTAAAGAGGTTGCATACAGTGACAATTCCCTTATGTGCTTATTCCCAAGAGCTTCAGAAGAACCGCTATTGAGTGGTTCTCCAAAATACCCTATGGGACAATCACAACCTTTGCTGAAATCTTTGAGAATTTCAAAGTCCAACATGCCCATAACGTTGAAAATGAGCTATCTTTGTTAGACCTTTGCAATTTGAAGCAGAAAGGAGGTGAGAGCCTAGCCGATTACCTACAATGATGGCATAACCTCAACACAAGGCTATCACATTAACCACCTGAGAAACATCTCACTAAAATGTTCATTGATAACCTGCATCCTAAACTATCACATTTCATGAGGATGAACTGCATCCAAACCTATCGTATTTCATGAGGATGAACTGCATCCAAACCTATCAAGACATCAAAGGCAAATGGATAGACATCAAAAGAGGCCTCTTAGACAAAGGCACCATCCAACACTACAAAGATGATTCACACAGCAAGTCCAGTAATGACAAACCCCGCTATTGGAACAGGAAAAAAAATGCTATCACTGATGGAGCCATAGACACAAAACATGTCCAAATTGTTGTGGCCAGTCCTACACCTCGGCTTGCATATCAACAACAACAACCACCAATCAATCAGAAACCTATGTAGAACTATCAACAACAAGCAAACGAAGGCAACCAAGCAAATTAGGCCAATGCCATATCTGTTACCCCAAATCAGAACAAGCCTCGAGTCTAAAATCATAAAAAATGAACCTTCACCCCTCTTGGTGAACCATTGGACATGATCTTACATCAAATGGCTAAAGCCAATCTCATTATCTATCCTCCAACTCAGCAATTTAATAACGCAACTCCCATGCCAACATAGTAAAAAGATCATGAGTACTGTGACTATCATCATGCTAAAGGACACACTATCCTCAGGTGCATGAAACTAAAGTACTATATCCAAGATCTCATTGATAGAAAAGAGATCCAAGAGGACACACTGGCCCAACCTTTGCCTAATGCTAATTTTCAGATCTATTAGAATATGTTCCCTCAACATAATACTAGAAAGAACCAAGTCAATACCAATCCTCCACCCCATAACCAAGGCAAGGCCAAACAAGGAGACCATGTTGACCACAAAGACTATACTACTACCCATATCAACTATGACAAATTGTTTGGATTTATAACCCAAGTTGAGCCCACTAGTCAAAGGAGAAAATAGTCAATGTGATGTGACTACACAAAGAGGCTGGATATCTATCATCAGTGCTAATCTAATGCCTACACACAATGCACAATATAACCTTCTAGAACATATTGCAAATACACATTCCCAAATCTCCATCCTTGACCTTCTCCGCACTTCACCCATCCATCAAGATATCCTCAATCAAGCCCTTCAAGAAGGACATGTCCCCACTAACATAAATACCATCCAGTTTGAGAACCTTGTGGGACATCTATCCGCATCCTATGCAATTTATTTCAAGCCATCTGATATACCAAATGTTGAGCTTGACCACAACCTCCCTCTTTGTATTACCATCATGGTCAGATACTTCACCATCAAAAGGGTCATGATAGATAATGGCTCAACCCTAAACTTATGCACTTTGAAATTCATCCAGCAAGTGGGATTCATAGAGGCTAACATATCACATGATGTTATCACCATCAAGGAATATGATAACTTAGAGTGTACCTTAGAAGGTACTATTATTTTTCCAATCAAGTTGGGCCCAACAATTCAAGACACCATCTACCACGTTGTTGATCTAGACCTACTGTATAACATCCTCCTCGACTGACCATGGATCCATTCCATTAAATTTGTACCATCTACTTATCACCAGTGCCTCATATTTTTACATCAAGGCACTAAGATCACCATTCATGCATATCGTCAACCCTTCACATATTTTCATGCATTGGAAGAATCATTCCCCCATTATATCCATTTCCTAGGAATTGACATTGGCACTTATGTTTCCAGTTTATACCGATCCCATAGCGATCCAAAAATAATCTTGGCCTCCACCCTCTCTTCTGTTAAGATCAGCAACTAGGGTTTTGGTGATTACAACCTAAATGATGCATTTATAGTAGGGGCCCTACCTCTTGATCTACATACACAAGGGCACCCAAGCCACCAAAGAAAGCCTATTCAAGCCAACCATGAAATCAAGCAGTTGGGACCACTAACATTTTTCTCCAATGGAAACATAAATAATCTAGAAATGGACCCCTGACATCAACCGATGGCTATACAGACATCTCCCACCTCTAGACATTGAGCTTCTAAGTTATTTCAAAGACAAATATCCAACATCACACAAGTACACCATAGAACAATGGAAATATCAAGGCGGTGGTCTAGGACCACAAGAAGGTGGCAGAAAAGATCTGATCAAGGCCTCACAAAATCCTAAACATCAAGGCCTTGACTTTAATACCTCTCACATGTGCATACAAGAATCCAATACCATAACTAGGGGCACTAATCCACCCAACATCACCCTCTTGAATATCTAGGACAACCTTGTAGAAATCAAAGACATCCCTGAAGAGGAAGAAAAGAAATCCTATGATGACATCTTCGATGATGATACCCTCTTGGGCACTTCTACCCTCCATCAACTCGCCATTAATGTCATTGAACTTCCCCTCATCCATCCCAAACTCATAGACTAGGGTCAACCAAGTGTAATGCATATCGATGAGTTCCAAAGCACAAAAGAATTCCTAAGGTTCATGGGAGCATCAGGCCAACAATCAAATCAAGATCATGAATTATCTCATATCTGTAAGCTCGACCTTAAGGGATACTTCGGCGAAGAGGCAAGCTTTAGCCACAAAATTGAAAAAGAAAAGGAAAAGAATGAGTCCTTATGTGAAAACGCCTCTAGGACACATTATGACTCTAAAAAAGTAAAAATAAAGGGTGCATCTTCTGGTGAAAACCTCTCTAAGGTACTAGAAGATGAAGACTTTCCTCTTCCTCCCATATAGGACTATCAGCCAGAGCAATCACCCATCATCGTCAAGGAAACTAAACCAGTTAACTTTGGAACTGAAGAATACCCAAGAATTACATACTTCATAGCATCTTTGAATGAAGCAAAAGAAATGGATTTCACAACACTCCTTCAAGAAGCTACCATCAATTTTTCATTGTCATATGCACACATGCTAGGGCTTGATCCAAATCTAGTTGTTCACAATCATGCAGTGGACCCTAAGACCAAGCTAGTAAAGTAGAAGCTATGCAAAATTCATCCTAAGGTATCCCTATTAGTAAAAGCAAAATTGGAGAAACTACTACAAGCCAAAATCATCAGAGCCATTGATTATTCAGAGTGGATCTCCAACATGGTTCCTGTCACCAAACCTTCAGGAGAGATAATAATCTGCATAGACTTCAGGGACTTGAAAAAAGCATGTCCCAAGGATGATTTCCCCTTACCCAACATCAACATGATAGTGGATCTCACAACAGGCCATGAGATGTTGTCACTCATAGATGGATTCTCAGGGTACAATCAGATTCAAATAATAGAGGAAGATCAACACAAAACAACATTCACAACACCATGGGGTACCTTTTGCTACACTATGATGCCATTTGGGCTAAAGAACATAGGGGCCACCTATCAACAAGAAATGATAGCCATCTTCCATGATATGATACACAAAACCCTAGAAGACTATGTATATGATATCCTTGCAAAATCCAAGACACGATGTGAACACCTTGACATCCTTGAAAGCATGTTCAATCATCTACATCATTATGGCCTGAAGCTAAATCCAAAGAAGTGTGTCTTTAGTGTAACATCTGGTAAGTTGCTAGGATTCATTGTATCATGACACAACATAGAGATTGACCCCAAAAAGGTCAAAGACATCACATAAATGTCTCCTCCTAGAACACTCAAGCAGCTTAGAAGCCTACAAGGAAAACTAAAATTAGTGTGGTGTTTCATATCATAGCTGGCAGACATGTGCCAACCTTTCACACATTTTCTCCGCAAGGGCACAAGCTTCAAATGGGATCCAATCTGCCAGAGAAGCTTTGAGAACCTAAAAGAATATCTAGCTAAATCTCACATCCTTGTACCACTAGTTTTAGGATGCCCTCTGAGCTTATACATCTCTGAAACTACTACAGTACTGGGGGCACTCTTAGCACAACATGATGACAAAAATAAAGAGAGAGCCATTTATTATATTTGTCGAACTCTTGTTGGCTATGAGATTAAATACTCACCAATGGAGAAAGCATGCCTCACAGTGGTCTTTGCCACTCAAAAGCTCAGACATTACATGCTTAGCCACACCATCAATCTCATCTCAAAGGTGGACCCATTCAAGTATCTTCTATCAAGGACAACTCTCACAGGCCGTATTGGAAAATGGGTAATGTTGTTAAGTGAGTTCAACATCCAGTACGTAGATAGGAAATCAATCAAAGGGAAAGTCATTGCCGATCAGCTAGCTGAAGCACCTCTAATAGATGCATATCCACTAATCATGGAATTTCCTGATGAACATCTATGCATGATCAAAGAACAACCAATATGGAAGTTATAATTTGATGGCTCCTACACATCACATGGATAAGGGGTAGAAATCCTATTTGTCACTCCTCAAGGTGACTATATCCCTAAATTAGTCAAATTGGGATTCCCTTGCACCAACGACATTGCATAGTATGCGGTACTCATCTTAGGCCTCAAAACAACTATCTAATGAAATATAACATAACTAGACGTGTTTGGAGATTCATAGTTGATAATCAAGTAAGTCTTAAATGAATTCCAAATGAAGGATGATAAGCTTCTACCCTACAAGGAACTGGTGGACAGATTGAAAGATCACTTCCAGAGCCTACCATTCACACATATACCTAGGCTACAAAAAAAAGTGGCCGAAACAATGGAAACCATTAGGTGCCTACTGGAAATCCCTCACGACTCATCACTGTATGAATTCTTAGTTGAGAAGATACACACACTTGCTTATGTGAATGCCGATTTAGAAATAGTGTGTGTCTTGGTTGGGCCTCAGTCCCCATGGTACTATGATATTCATGCATATCTTCAAAATGGTATCATATCTCCCAATCTCACAAACACCCAATGCCAAAACCTAATTTGCAGAGCTTCTTGCTACACTCTTGTACCCAACACCCTTTATCGTCGAGGATATGACAACATCCTTTCTAGGTATTTAGATTCAAACAAGGTTGTCATGGCTTTACAAGAGGTTCATGCTGGAATTTGTGGTGTTCATACTAGTGGCATGACCCTAGAAAAGAATTTGCTTAGATTCAGGTATTATTGGCCAACAATGGAGCATGATGCTTGTGAATTCATCAAGAAATGCTTACCATGTCAGTAACATGCCAATCCGATTCATGCTCCAGCACAAGACTTGCATCCCATTGTGCCACCATGTCCCTTTTCATGTTGGGGATTTAACCTCATTAGGTTAATTAATCCCCTTTCCTCAGATGGACACAAATATATCATAACAGCCAAAAAATAATTTACAAAGTGGGTTGAAGCAATTCTGCTCATCCTCACTACTGGCATTTAGATATTGAAGCTTATCCTATACCATATCATTTTTTGCTTTGACATCCCTTCCACCATCTTCATAGATCATGACACACCTTTTGAAAACCAGCATGTGGATGACCTGGGTGCCAGACTGATCCACATCCATCACCATTTCTCCAGCCCATACTTCCCCCAAGGAAATGACCAAGCTGAGGCAACCAATAAAACCATCCTCAAAATCCTCAAGAAGTTTTTCAATGATTCTAGTCATGACTGGAACCTCCAGATAAATCTTGCCCTTTGGGCCTATCATAATTCTTATCATACTCCCATAGGAACCACCCCATATTCCCTTGTATATGGTGTTGAAGTTGTTCTACCCATCGAGGTTGAGCTCCCTTCATTGTGTGTATCCATGAGAAACTACACCATAGATGAATACTATTGCGTGGCACACCTAGCTTGATATATTAGATGAAAAGAGGAAGAAAGCATATGATCACCTAGTTTCATACCAGAATCAACTCAAAAGGAGCTATAACAAGAAGGTCCATCCAAGATAGTTCCAAGTGGGTGACATGGTCCTCAAATAAAATTAGAAATTCCAAGTACATCAAGAAAAGAAAGGCAAGTTCAAGCCTACTTGGTTGGGCCCCTATATTGTCACAACATGCTTTGGTTCCAGAGCCTATCATCTATCAACACCAAAAGGTGAACCCTTGAATGATCCTATCAACATCATACATCTAAAGAGGTTCTATGCTTGAACTATATCCTGTAAAATCCAAAAAATCCAAAAAAATTGGAAAATCCTGAAAAATGAAAAAAAAAGAAAAAAAAAAGAAAAAAGAAAAAGAAAAATAATTTTCCAATAGTGAAAACTTGGAAATTCAAGTGCCTTGGACAAGTATGTTGGTGAAAACCTAGAAATAGGTGCCAGACATAGTGGACCAGGTCATTATCTATCAAACTACCATCCCCCACTCATCCCAATCCCAATCCCAAATCCTTTTCACCCAATTCCCATCCCCACCACCACCCCCCCAATCCCAAGGTGTTCTATCCTCAAGCCTATCCAACACAACAATGATCTTCCTACCCAAAATCCTAAGCTTCATGTATATATCTTGTATAGTGAGATCTTCCTATCCCAATCCCCGAGCTTCTATAAATATCTATTATAAATATCTCCCCATCTATTGTACATATCATCGCATCTTGTTGTACATATCCTCATAAGTACTACAATAGCTTTGATCAGATAACTTGTCCCACCTAGCCTCATACTTCAAAAACATCTTTTGTTGACTATCATTGATCACATGAGTATCCTTGCTTCATCATTTTCCAACAACAATAGCACACATTCTCCTCATTAAATGGGTCCTTGAGCATGTATCCTTCCTCATGTCTGACCTAATCTTTCATTAGTCAAACAGGGTCCGTGTAGGATGTATCCTTCCTCACATTTAGACATAATCTTCCCCCCATCAATCAAATCAATCCTTCTCCTTAGCAAAGTATGTTTTGTGGATTTATTACTTTGGTCTTGAATTTTGTCCTGTGGATCTTGTTTATCTTTTTGTAGATTCTTGTTGTTCCTCTCCTCAAAGTCACCATGATCCTTTATATCATGGTGCGCTGTGAATGAGGGAAATTTGGGGCAAGGTCTTTTGATCTTTTGCTTCTTCTTATGAGTCAGTCAGACATGACCCTTGCACATTTCACATATGATCTTCTGGGTTACATGGTGCACTTGGGAAATGTTGTTTGTTTGTGGTTTCTCCAACATTGTTTCTACCATGCCTCCTCTTGGGTTCATGTGTGATGTTGGGGAAACCCTTGTGTGTCTTTTTGCATCAGTCCTTTGTAACACTGGTGACAAGGACTTGAGTTCCCAATAACCTTAGTAGGTCTCTAATGTTTCTATATCAAACTAGGTTATGCTCTCCACATTTACACAAGGAGCTCCCCAAATCCCTCATCTAGCATCCAACATCATCAATATGCATCATATATATTAATCTCACATTCATCCATCTTTTCTCTTGGAAGGATGTCTATTTATCCCCCCTTCCCATCTTTCTTCATCCTTTCATTTCCCTTCTGTGTTCTTTTCAAGAAAATTCTACAACGTTTCCTCTTTGCATTATTTTATCGAGGGGTACAACCCCTTATCTTCTAAATTCTAGCCCAGGGCATGTTATTTTTTTATCTTTGACGCCACGCCACTTGTGGCATCGCATCAAAGAGGGACAAAATGTAGACACCTAAAATCCCTTTGCTAAATAAAAATATTTTATTTTGCAAAAACCCTTGATGACATCATCATTAATTAATTAATTAATTAGTTTTTATTTTCATTATCCCTTCTCCTATTTTAATTAAAGAACCCTAGCCAAAAATATTTAAATCAAAATTTGAATGATTTTCCCTCCTATTTATTAATCATTTGATAAATTGAGTCTCAAAACCCTTTAAATAAATAAAATATTTATTTAAATCCTAAAAACCTAGATACTTCTAGAAAACTCTAAACCTATCTAACCTTTCCTAATCCTATCCTAAACCTTCTTAGAGGGTGATTCCTAACCCTCTTAGTCTAATCCACCCTCCTTTGACTTATGGTCAACCCCCTCATTAATGAGCCTTACAGACTCATCAATGGCTCCTTACACCCTCATTAAGGCTCTTACAACCTCTTAGTGAAGCCTATGTCTCTTCTTATACAATTTTTCCCTAAGCACACTTCTCTAGTGTTTCTCACACATGTGTGAGAAACCTTTAACCCTCATCCCCTTGACCATACCTCTAACCATACCCCAAACTCTACCCCTAACCCTAAATCTTACCCTAAATCTCCTTCCTAACATAAGCCCTTCCTCAAATCCTATAAATACTCTTCATTCCAAGCGCAAAACACCAATTCACCTATTTCATATTAAGTAGTGTTATCATGCTAATTTACATCTAGACTTAGCTTAAATTCTAATTTTGTTAGATTTAACTCATTTCTAAGACTTTTAGCTCACATCTTAGCTTAGTTTAATAGATTAACATAGTTTAATTCATTTCTTTTCATATCATTTCCATCATATCACATCTATCATTTGGTTAAAATTAACCTAGCATAAGCATTTGTAGTTCAGTTTTGCATTTTGGTTTCATTTGGTTCCTTGGGGCTCTAGGGGAAAATCAAGTTCACTATACCTAATTCTATGCCACTATGGGGTATCCTTGGTCCCTAATGGATCTTAAACCTTCCTAATCTACATTAGGGACATGCTCCTAGTGTTTTCAGAGCACACCCACATCCCTAATCTGAGATCAAATCAAACGGTGACATGGTGCCCTCGTTTAAGCTCTATACGAGGTATCACGCAAATAGTTTTTACTATATGTTAGGAATATGTTGCTTGGGCTAATGTTTGAATGTCTACACTTGTTCTGAAAAGGTTAGGTTTGCATTGATCACATTAGAGTCCTACAATTTAGAGACAAGAACAATATAGGTGGCATTTAACTTCTTTAGTAGATTACTCGTCTTGAGAAAATCCATCGTAACTCTAGTAATGTCAAATCTTACAATGTCCTAGAAATCTTAGAAGAAGATAGGCAGTAAAGCATCCAAACCTAGAGAATTATAAGCACCCATGGAAAAAACAACTGAATTAACGTCATCCTCAAACACGTGAGATAGGAGGATATTATTATCTTCATTAGTGACAGCCTAGGGGAGGTGGCATAGAAATTGGTCCTATAGCTCCACACAATTCCTATCATCACTAGTCAAGTACAATTGCATAAAATAGGAGGAAGCAATATGACTCAATTGGGTATAGTTAGTGATTTCCCTCCCATTTTCATCCAGTAGACACTTGATAGTATTCCTTTTTTTATGCTTACTAGTAGTCCTATGGAAGAAGCCGAGTTAAGGTCTCCCTCTTTTAGCCATTGAATTCTCAATCTTTCTTTCCAAAAGATTTCCTCTTTAGCCAAAATCTCCTTCCAATTAGCTCTACATTCCTCCTCCATATGTAAGGATTGAGAGAGGTCACCATGCCATAAACCTTTTGGTTCTGTATATTTTTTAGTTTCAAGAAGATCTCTTCTTCTTGCAGATGTCCCCAATATTGGATTTTCTCCATCTTTTCACCTCTCTTCTAATAAGATCCAACATTTTAGAAAATCTAAATATAGATGATCCATGAACATAGGTAGACTACCATCTTGCAATATGATCTCTAAAATTTGGATGGGTACTCTACACAATCTCATACCTAAAGGGAAGTGGGCCAGAGTTAGGCTTATGTACCCAATGAAAGAGGAGAGGGTTGTGGTTAAAGGAAGTTATAGGAAGAGATTTCAATGTAGAGTTAAACCCCATATCCCAGGAAGAGGAGATAATAAATCTATCCAGCTTGACCTGGATAAAATGTTCACCTTTCCTATTATTGGACCAAGTTAAGGGGTTACCTTGGAGTTCCAGATCAAAGAGACCAATTCTATTGATGAAGTTAGAGAGATCACTCATACTATTAGTGTAATCCATTAGGCCTTCCAGCCTCTTAGAGGGGAACAAGGGGAGTTGAAATTGTTAGGAATAACAGTCCACAATACAACTGAGAGGGGGGGGGGATGAATCAGTTGTATGATATATTATTAAACTTTAAACTTTGAATAACAACAATATCAAATCCAATGAACACAATGAATGCTAACCCAACAACACAACATTTTGGTCTCGGGGAAACCATGTTAAAGGTAAAAACCCCAGTGGGAATTAGCACTCACAAATGAGTATAGTATCCTTATTAGAAGATCTATCCCTGTTAGGAGATTATTAAAACATTATAGTACATAGTCCTTGTTAGAGGAAAGACCCTGTTATGAGTCAAGAAAGAAGAGTGGGCTCACTGGCCAAAGAAGGTTAAGTCCACCTTCAGAACTCATTGTTTGCAACACAAATTTATATGAATAAATACACAATCTTTTGAAATGTCTGACAAAAAACATCTTTTCTTGATCAGTTCAAATGAATTTCCCCAGTAATACTCTGCTCTACATCCAACAGACACAAGTTCACAACTTTCACAATCTCCTTTACATCACATACATTCTCCCCATATCTTTTCCACATAAAAGATCTTACATATATACCCTATTACATTCTACATGATTAGATCAACTGATTAGGCTTTCCTAATTACATAAACAATTATATGAACCCTTGCTAAGATACACACGCTATCTAAAACAAGTATAAAATTATTACATTACAACAATTAAGGACTGACATCCTTAATTCACATTCACCAAACAAAATGCATGCTACATCACTAAACTCGACTCCTAAATAAGTCTTCTCCAGATCACATGCAACGGCTGACATCATCCAACATTCTGTACCTTGTGCTAACCATCAAACATTCTTCAGTACCTTGTCTTCCATCTCTTAAGCTCGCATACACCGAATCCATACCTTCTGTAAGATATACCAGAAACATAGAGACTAGCTCAGTCAACTTCCACTATTACAGTCCAGTAACCAGTCTTCACCAAAACATCTTTTTGAGCATCATTTTTACATGAAGACAACGTCTAGGAATTTATGTGAGAAAATTCCCCTCTTGGAAGATTGGTGGAATCAATCTCAAGGTTCCTTCTGGCTGGGTCTCAACCACTTGGATAGCTCAACAAAAGACAAATGTGAATTTGTTAACAAGGAGGCCTTTTCTGGTTCTTCTCTCAAGGGAAACTGCAAAACAAACTTTGGGATTCCACAATATATCTCTTTTTTTATACGATTTTCAGATTTAGGAATAGAAACAATGCTGATTTAATTAATCTACTAAAAAATAACTTGCAAGGAGGGTTAGAAGATGTAAGGTAACAAGAGATTTTGAATGAAATTGCTGAAAAGAAACCTAATGGACATATGCTAGCATCACACCACCATGCAAATTAAATAACCAAGAAGATGAAGAAACCCATGAAATAGAGATCAGGTCATGTCACAATCTTCAGCTAAATGGATGCAATCATCAGCGGAATTGAAAAAATGTAGACGTATGATAATCCAAAACTCATCAAATCACAAAACCACTCCAGATGTCCACACACATGAGACAAGTTAATCTTCAAGCACCAAAGAATAATCTTCTCAAAAATTCATCACAACACAACAATGCAATACCAGCAAACACCAAACTAAAAGATCACAGACTTAAAATCATTAAACAACACATTGGCTCTTTGAAATAAAGAATAAGCCATTCACAAATTCACAAATTTCACATAGATAGCAGATAAATCACACCATGAATGAAGCACCAACTGTATATATTGCATTAATGATCAAATCAACCCTCATTACATCATTCTATTACAATTTATAGAGCTAGGCTCTTATTTTCATAGCTAGGGTTTAGCTACAACTAAAACTTGAAAGAAAATCTCAACTAGATATTGCATTAAAGAAACTACTACTGAAACTTAGCTAAACTACCCTAGCACAAAATTAAACCTTGTGCATTACAAAGCTTTCAATAAATTATGCATTAAATAACTCAAAAATAGAGTTGAAACTTGTGCATGCACTTGATAATCTTCATGTTTCTACCCTTGATCCTTGGCTCCAGATTCTCCACATGGACCCAACTGGAAGAGATCCCAAAAAGGAAGCCCATATGATTGGAAAATGATCTCTAAGATAACTGGAGTTAACTTTCAAACATGCCAAAAAATGCCCAAATCCTAACAGTTGGTCTGAAAAACTCAAGGCCAAAAATTAACTAAGTACTAAGTCCTCCACCTCCAAAATTTTAGGCTTCGAACTTGTTGGTGGCTGAAAAATCTCTAAGGCCAAAATGATGAAAATCAGGCTCTGCAAAAATGACTAAGTGTCAAAATTGGATTTTTGTACACAAAATTTGGCTGGACTGGGACTGAATGCTCACTAGCTAGGAGGCACTTTTGGATGTGCTTTCTTGAATCTATCCACAATCTCTAGTACTTCATCAAAGTCTGGCATCTTAGTACCTTCAAGCACTTCTTTCTCCCTATCTCAGAAGTCAACCAACTCTTTTGCAAAACTCTTTATTTCTTCTTCGCGAGATAGCATTTTTTGAATTTCTTACCTCTGATAAAACATCTGTTGAAGGTCTTCCTTAGTATTTACTCCTCGAAATATCCCTAGGTATTGGTTGATGATATCATTCACTGAATACATAGTTTTCTTGTCTTCTTCATCGAACAGATCTAGGTCCAGAACCTCAAAGAATTTTTGCAACTCTTCTGCAAAGAGCATGTTGTTGTCTCTCCTCTTATTCAATCTTTTGAGAACCTTTTCAAATATAGCCAAAGCCATTGTTATCTCCTCAATCCACTGCTCAAAATTGTCCAGATCTGATCCTTCATATATCTTCACCAAAACTTGGAAGCATTGCTTCCTTATTACTATCAAGTCATCTAATACCTTTTGCCAATTCACAATTGTTTCCTCCACACCATTTTCTTTCCTCATGATCTCCATCAAGGAAGCTATTCCTACCAAAATGCTTCAAAGACATCTTAGAATCCTCCTAAGGGATAGACTGGCAAATTGTTCAAAATCTATCTTCCAATCGGCACAAGCCAGTACAAAAGAATGTGGTATATCTGTATCAATTCCCCCTTTCTTCTCCAAAATTGTGTGTAATGAGGCCTCAGGGTTATCAAGGTCAACTGGACCCGTTGTCTTCAAAATGAATCTTTTCATGGCTTCATTCTACTCTACCAGAGCCTTTATCCTTTCTTCATCTTTATCCATGAAACCAAGAGCATTCTTTAGTCCTAAAATAGCCAAGGTTTAGCTACGTTCTCTAGTGGGCTCCCGCAAGTATACCACCTCCAACACATAGTCATCTAGAGTGATCTCACTTGTACTAACATCCATTGTGGGAACAACCACCTATTACTTCCACCTACCTACTTGGTCTTGTGTTGCATAGGACAATGTTCTAGCTCGGGCAATTGATGCTATTTGGTGGAAGGCTCACCCTAGTGCAGTCATATCAGCCTCATCATCCATATATACTTTGACCCTCGGCTTTATTTCTTTGGTGAGCCACGTAGGTTTTGAGAAAGCATTCAATGGCTCATAAGGAGAAACCAATGTGGAAGAAGCTACTAAATGCTTTGTCCCTATTTCCTCTTCACTCTCCCTTTCCTTTTCTGTTTCATGTTCATCTCCTGTATTCTGTTCACCCTCTTCCCATGTGTGTTCCTCTTCATCAGCTGTTTTCTACTCATCAACTTTTTGTTCCTCTGTATCAGTTGGTTGCATTTCCTCTTCCATGTGTGGCTCTTCTTCAGCCTGTGATTCTCCTTTGTCATATGGCTCTTTAGATCCTGTGTGCCCCTCTTCCATCTTCTCCTCACCAGTGACCTCTGCTTCTTTCTCTGGTTCCTACAAGCTTTGAGGCATTGATTCATCATGGACCTATGGTGAAGGCATGCAAACTTGGGGAGGAATATTAAGTAGGGGAGGTGTAGGAGACACCAGGGGAGTGGTTGAATGAGCTAGTGGAGGTGGAGTTGGCAAGGGAACATGGGATGATGAAGGTTGTTGGGGTAGTGGAGTAGTTCGTACTAGAGTGGAAAGTGGAGTGGTAGGAGGTGCTTGATGTGGAAATGAAGGTGGAGTTGGAAAGTTTTGAGGTGGAGGTGGAGGTGGAATGGATGAAACTAAGGGGACCTATGCAATTGTATCCTCTTCTAAGGTGACCCCAATAGAAGAGTCTTTTTCTGGCTCTACAGTCTCCTTTGGAACCTTGGCCATTTCAACATCATCTTGTTCTTGAGGATTTTTTTGTGCGTCCTCTCCCATACTACTGAAAAGGCTTGTGAACTAAGTGGGAACTTGTTACTTAGACTCCTTGAAGCCATGTAATCCTGTAAAATCTATGATGTCAAACTCATCATCACCAAGGGCATTCATATTTACTGGTTCTCCCTGTGTATCCCCTTCAACATCGCAGGATCATTGTGCTTCACTCTCCTTCTCTTCATGAATCCTTCAGACCGGGTTCTCTTACTAAGAGGTAACTCATCTAGTTCATCCTCATCTTCCTCCAACAGGGTGTCCATTTGTGTGGGCATTGAGCCTTTCTTTCTCTTGTAGACATTTCCCTTGGCGACTCCAGCCAACTTGGGTCCTATGATTTTAAACTTTGTTTTTTTTGCAGTGCTTGGGGAATCAGGACCACTGGATGAATGCATATCTGGTGGTGCAATACTTATAGTCATCTTGGTCTTGACCTTCTTAGAGTGAGTAGCCAAGTCATAAGCAGTCAAACATTCATGTCTATACACTATCTCTGGTTTGAGAGGAGCAACCTTTTTGAATTGTGGCTTTATAACCTTTTCACCCTACCTCATCTTCTCTTTTGAAGATTGGTCTAGTAACTATTTCATTAGTACTGGTTTCATGTAGTATGGACAGGCGATCCATGCTTTGGTCATTCTAACCACGTGTGGGGCTCTGAACTCCATATCATCATTTTCATCTTTGTCCACTTCCGTATTTAGGATATCCCTTGTGTACACCTTATCTATGTTATATATATAATCCAAAATGTTATCGGAGTCAGCATCCACCGCCTTCTATGGAATCCTTAATGAAAGAGCACCTTGTGCCAACACTATACTCATCTGGAAATAGTCACAGAGTCTTACTTCATAGTCATCCACACAATTTTCCCAATGGTCCTCAATATGTGGTTCATGATCATAATATCTCCCCATTATATGGCTATAAGTACCAATGAGATCAAAATGAGGCCTCATCAAATTGTAGGTTGTCAGCGAAAACTCATCCCATTCCTAGGTTAGAGACTTGCAAACCTTCATGTCTGGCACATAGTGGGGGCCGATAGAAATGGGAAAATCCCAACAATGCTTCTTCTTATGCTTAATGTGTTCATGTGCATCAGATAAATGCCTTGCTATTTCTAGGAGAACTACCCTATTAGAAGGGTATCTTGGCAACTTCTTTGGCACGAGGGTGCTTCCTGCCACCTAAATATAAGTGAAAGTTTACAACTAAATATAGAATGCCCTAAGGGCCTTTAATTTTGCTGCTACTTCAATGGACAATCTCTTAGCATAATCTCCCTCAATGGAGCCTATGATGACAAATATAAAAGCATGATTGACAATTCTGAAATTTGGGCCGTTATCTATGTAGAAGTCTTTCCTCACCAACTGAGGATACAATGTAAATGGCCATGTGTTTTGTTCTCCCATTACCCTGAGTTTGATTAATCCTGGATAGACTGCCCTTGCGGCTAGCACATACATGATATAAGATGTCATGTAGAAATGAGGGTCTATCTTTACCCAAACCAGTTGTTCATCAAGATTATCACTTAGGATGGCGGCCCAATCAAACCTAGCTTGCCTCTCCCTTATCTTCTAGATCAGAAAGATCATCCATGGCTCCAAGACTTTAGTAGCCCATACACTCTGCTGATCATTATTATTGCCACTTAGATGTCTTCTTGCATATATCCTCTCCTCATATCAATCTTGTCCAGTTTACCCTTGGGCAAGGATTGCATCAGATACTCATTGTTCACAATGTTATGGGCCCTTTGCATGTCTTTTTTATAAAAATCCATTCCTTTTTTGATATAGAAGTTAAAGAATTTATCCACCCCTTTGGGCAAATGGAAGATATCTTCGATGTTGTCCAACTTGAGGTCCAGAACTACCTTGCCAATGCTATTTTTCACCATACGCTCATTGGGCACATAGTTACTGGCCAATGTGTTGATTAAGTTTGCTGATAAGATGGATACTAGGTGAGCATCAACATTCACTACAGAATAGTGTACTAATGAAGTCCAGTCCTCCAAAGCCCCATCAACTGAGCACATTTGGTCAAGTAGTCATTCTAGCTCAAATTCTTGATGTCGGTATCTATTATTCCCACATGCAAGTTGGTTACCTTGGAAGGTGGATGGTATCCCTTGAATTGGAACTTCATTACAGGTGATGCTAATACTTTCTTGGCCATATCTACAAAGGGAAAAAGCCATGAATCAACAAAATGTTAGAAAGAAGACTCAGAAAACCAAAAACATTGTCAGAAATGAGCTCCAAAGGGTCCATAAAAGACATTTTTGACCTTTCAAAATTTTAGGGGTATGAAACCTCTGAAAGGTCAAAAAGGCTGAAAGGGCCGAAAAGAGGCTTGCTGGATTTGCTCTGAAAAACCCTCCTTTCAGCTCTTTCAGCATATCGGAGGTGCAAAACTTTCACAGGCTGACACCTCAAAAATACTGATGAGAGCACTGACAATTAAGCTTTAGCTAGCTAGAGATGACAAGATCTTTGGTGTGCAAAAGGATGAAACGATTGAAAAGGCCAAAAATTTTCACTTGGCAAAGTTAAGGCGAAAGGTGTCCTCTTGTTTTGGCATTTCAGAAGCTTAGATGTTTTAGTGTGTGATAATACCGAAATGCCGAAAGACTCCCAGCACTTGGGAAAATCATTGCAAAATAGAAAGTTTTGAACCTCGAAGGTCTGAAACTAGGGTTTCACAGTCAGACTTGAAAATGAGTCTGATGGTGAGTTTGACCACAAACTCGCCAAGGGGATGCAAGGTGACTACCTTGGCAATCCCTAAGGCCAAAAAAGTTGACCCCAAAAAAAACTAGATCTAAAGGCAGGGCTGAAAAGGCCCAACAGACACAAACCCTAAGCTACAATAGGTCGAAAAGGCCGAAAGAACAAGAACCCTAACCTAAGACCCAAAAAAAACAAACCAAGAGAATAGGGGGGGGGAAGACCATGAACCTTAAAAAAATGACAAACACAAAGATGACCAGCCAACACCAAAGAGCGAAGCAAAGGAAAGCAATGGGCGAAAAAGGCTGAAGGTGAGAGAGCGAGTGCAAAAGTGATAAGAAAAAACTCACTTGTGCCTTTTATAGGTCATCCCGGCAGTTGACGCAAGCACCCTGGGAATCAGCCTTTCAGCCTTTTCGAGGGTGTCAAACCTTCAAAAGGCTGAAAGCTCTGAAAAGGCTGACTCTACTATGAGATTTGGACCTCTGAAACTTCAGACCTTCGACAAGTCCGAAAAGGTGCCAGGTCCAAGAAGGCTGAAAATTGAGTTTGCTCTAAACCTTCGCACCTCTGACCTTTTGCGACAAGGCCGAAAATGCCGAAAAAAGACAACAAAGCCAAAAACAAAAATAGAAGACAAGAAGAAAAACAAGTAGAAAGAAAATAAAAGGGGGGGCCCTAAAGCCAAAAGGCCAAAAAGGGGAGCATGGTTGTGGGACCACAACAAATAGCCCTGACAAAAGAAAGGGAAACAAAACAAGTTTCCCAAAGCCATTCTGCCTCAAAAAAATCCCATCCTACAGTAAGCCAAGCACGAGATCTTTAGATCAGATAGTTTTCTCATTGTTATCAAGATGAAGAACATCATAACATCTGCATCCAGTGTGTGAGCATGTGTATTCAAATTTCCTGAGAAATCCTTCACTGAAAACTCTTGATGATCATCGACCAGTCATTGCCAACTCACTACCCAAAAATTTGAGGTCAGCCGTAAGTTAGTTTAACCTTGCTCTACTACTAAGCGGGTGTTTATAGCCCCGGTAGAGGCTTCTAAAGTCACCCTTTCCCAACTGTAGACAAGCTTTTAATGGAAATTTTAAACTTCCTTTAGAGGGCTCTTAGACTCGATTTGGGTCAGCTTCAAAACTGATTCTTTGAACCATTGCATTCTGAATAAATTTTCCTTTGATTTCGTTCATCTGCTACTTGGTATTCCTTGTGATTTTATTAGATATTATTCCTTTGCTATATTTTCTTTTTTCTCTCTTTTTGTTTTGAAACTGGGGCAGCGCTTAGACTGTGCTACCCTAGCTTTGAGCATTTTTCTATTTATCTCATCTCTATGGATTCCTCCTTTTATTTTCTTGCTCTTTTCTTTTAGTTTGTGTGCTAGTTAGGAAAGGGTTCTGACTTCCAGGCCTCCCTCGTGACCATGGGCATTTCCTAGCGCTAACTAGCCTCCCATCATGGGAGCCACGTGACTCGAGATCTCTTTTAGATGTGCATTAGTGTTGAGGATGGTTGGTTTTGATGAAATCCCTTCAAGAAGTCTAAAAGAAAATGCCTTACTTACGACCACTATTTTTAGCTCACTGCAAGACAGAATTACCTCAAAGATCTTGACAATGGAAAACCTTTATCTATTGCCTATACTACTTGGAATGGACTGCTCAAAATTTGAAAGCACTTAACCCCTGCAAACAAAGACTCAAAGAAAAAAAAAAAAACACGAACGACAAGATCGAAAGAAAATGAAGAAAAGATGCTAAAGTGCAAGAATATACAGTAATATACAAGGGGCCAATTAAGACCCAAAGTAGTGCTTCAAAAAATAGCCATTGACTGGCAAAGGGACTGAGTCTCTATCAAGAGAACTAATTTGAAAGGTATTCTCTCCTAGGATCTTCGTGATCTGGAATGGGCCTATCCACAAATGTTGGAATTTGGTGTGGCTGCCCGGTTTCTCTTTTGCTTTTTCCCACATTAGGACCAGATCAGAAATTTGAAAGGCTTTTATGGTTTCTCTTTTGTCAAACCATCATTTGACAATAGCTTGGTGTTTGGCCACATGTTCTAGATCCATAGTTATTTTTCCTTCAAGGTCCAGTAAGTTCATCAGATGAATCTGCACCCGGTCCTCACCCTCGACATATTGATCCATGAATCTTAAAATAGGGATTTTTAGGTTCATTGGAAAGATATGTTGCAAACCATAGACTAGCTGGTAGGGATATGTCCCTAAAGCATTCTTAATTCTCACTTGATCCATCCATAGAGCATATTTCAACTGAGTGTGCTAGTCTCTCAGATTGTCATCTAAGAGACGCTTGATTACTGTTGTTAAGTTCTTGTTGGTTGACTCAGAAAATCCATTCCCTTGTGGGTAGTAATTGGATGAGAATTTTAGAATTACCTAGTTTTCAAAGGCCCATTGAATGAGACTTTCTGATGAAAAGTAGGGGGCATTATCACATACCAAGAAAAAAGGCATGCCAAACCTCGTGATGATGAACTCTTCCAGGAATTTGCTGATCACCTTAGTGGTACAATTTTTCATAACCTATGCCTCTGTCCAGTGCATGCAATAATTAGTTGCAGTCAAGATGTATCGGTGGCCTCCAAAGGATGGAGGATTGATCATTCCCACAAAATCCAGCCCCTATTGGGTGAATGGATGCACTTTATATACTGGTTGTAGGGGCATCATCGGATGTTTATCTCGAATGGCACTGATTTGGCAAACATGGCAAGAGCACACATGCTCATGAGTATCTTTCAACAAATTTGGCCAATAATAGCCAGATCTCAGTATTTGATGAGCTATAGCTTCTACTGATCCATGCCCAATACCATACTTATCATGAAATTCTGTGAGAACCTGTCCAGCTTCTGTTCGATCTAAACATTGTAGGTGCAGTCTATCATAATTACATTTGTAGAGCTTCCCATTTTTCAACATGTATGAATTGCTCTTATTCTTAAGTGTTCTCCGCTAGGAACCATTTAATCCATCTGGGAAACAATTTTGCAACAAGTAGTAAACTATGTCTTGATACCATATGTTAGTGACTACTCCTTGATTGGTGTACACCTGGCACACCAAACCTTGTTCTATTTCAGCCATCATCTTGGTAAGGCCTTGAGCTCTCACTGATTTCATTAGTTGGATCTCAATATCAAATTCCTATAATATTGCCATCCATTTTCTCCTTCGCTCTCCTAGTTCATTTTGCATTAGCAAAGACTTGACTGCTGGATTTGGAACAATAGCAATGACTTTGCTCTGAAGGATATAGTGTCTAAATTTCTTAACAGCCTTAACCAAGGTAGAAGATTGTTTATCCAAATTTGGATATTTGAGCTCGGCATTTTTTAGGGGACAGCTCATGAAAGCTATCGGCCGTTCATCTTCTCCTTCTTTCTTCTATGTGAGGATTCCTGCACATGAATGTTCTGAAGCAAAGGAGTAGACCTTGAATGGCAGGAGATAATTGGGACTGACCAGAGTTGGGGCAGTGGCGATGGACATCTTGATTTCTTTGAAGGCCTCTTTATCTTGAGTGCTCCATTCGATTTTAGCATCATTCTTCAACATATCATTTAATGGACGCACTATTTATGTAAACCGAGTGATGAACTTCCTGACAAAGTTGATTTTCCCAAAGGACTTCAACTCCTTCCTGCTATTTGGTGGAACCAATTTGAGGATAGCTTTAACCCTTTTGGTGTCAATTGAGATGCTTGTCTCAAATATGATGTGGCCTAGGAGTTTGCCTTGAGTCACCCCAAAGACACACTTCTTAGGATTTAATGAAATTCTGTAATGTCGGCACCTCTTCAAGAATTTTTGTAAATCTTCAATGTGGTCCACTCAGTTCCTGGAGAAAACTGTGAGATCATCCATTTAGATAGCAATGCATTTGTTAACTAGACCCTTGAATGTCTCATCCATAGCCCATTGGAAAGTGGCTTCTGCGTTGATTAGACCAAATGGCATACGGTGATAAGCAAATGTCCCCCATTTCATAGTGAAAGCCATTTTCAAGTGATCTTCTTATTTCACCATAACTTGGTTGTATCCAGAGTAGCCATCTAGAAAAGACATCATTTGAGAACTATTGACCACCTGCAACACTTTGTCAAGGGACAAAAATAGGTAATTGTCCTTTTGAGAGGACCGGTTCAAGTTTTTGAAGTCTACACAAAGCTAAACCTATCTACTTTTCTTCCTCATAGGGACAAGATTGGCGACCCAAGTTGAATGCCGAATGGGAAAAATTATCTTGGTGTCGAGAAACTTTTGCACCTCCTTTTGGATTTCTAGCTCGATCACAGGGTTCACTGGTCTTTGTCTTTGGCAAAAAGGTTTGGCATCTAGATTCAAAGGAATGTTGTGAATGATAACGCTGACATCATAGGTTTTCAAATCTTCATAGCACCATGCTATGAAATCTTTGTATTCAGTGAGTAACTCAACCATCTATTTCTTTTCTTCTGGTGTGCCGACTTTGTCTATGCGGACCTCCCTAGGTTCGAGTTGCATTCCCAAGTTGTAGAGCTCACAATCATCTCTGCCTACTACTAGTGTTTTCCCTCTTTCTCGAGCATGTTCATCCTTATCAAAAATCCTCTCTAGAGCTACCATATCTTTCAGAATGGAGTTGGTTTTCAAGTTCAAAATCCCTAAGTCATTTGACTCCTCTATTTCATCCTCTTCTTCATCAAAGCTCTACTTATCAAAGATCCTAGCATTCATGATAAACTCTAATATTTGTTGATCATCTTGAAATACCTCAAAATTTTTGATGTTGTCAAGGACAGCTGGTATAGCCGCTAGTTCCATGGAGAATTTCTTCAATTTGGATTTCTCTAGCAGTTGTAAAGAGCTTGCAGATATTGCTAAAGTGTCGACTACATTATTCTTTCTTCTTGGGACGCTCTGAATGTTAAAAGCTTCAAAGTCATTGACTAGATCCCAGACACAGTTGCAGTATGAGACCAATCATTTTTCAATGTAGGAATATTGGCTCTTGATCTATTGGACTATCAATTGTGAATCACCTTCTACTATTATTACTTTCACTTTCTTCTCATGTGCCAGGAGGAGACCCCGAACTAGAGCCTCATACTCAGCAACATTGTTGGTGCAGTAGAATTGTAGTTGGTAGGCAACATAATATGAACCCCCTCAAGGGTTGACTAATTCAATCCTAGCCCCTACTCCTTATTTACACTTGGAGCCATCGAACCGGAGTTTCCAAACTAAGTGATTCTTATTGAAAGATGTTTTAACTTGGGGTTCCTGAGTCACCTCTGGTAGGGGTGTCTTGATTTGGGGTTCCATGGGAATTGTGGGTGATGATAGGCCTTCTATATTCAGAACTTCCAATTTCCCTTCATCTGGATATTCTCTTTTTGAAAGTGGAACCCACTTCATCTTTTGCTTAGCCTTGGCATCGCGCCAAACATCATGACATGGAGGCAAGTAGTCGTCATTAGAAGAAATCCACTCTTCTTGTATAAAGCATTCAACTGTGGGACCTTGAGATTCTTCACTAAGGGGAGAACCATCCTCACTTGAATGCATCATTGCATCCCTTGTAGCCTTGGATGCACTGGACATTTGACTTATTACTTGGGCTACTGCCTCCTGGCAGTCATGGCATGCAAACTCAGAATGGTTTGTTTGATGAAGATGACAATACCCTGGTAGCATTAGTATGTTTGGATCAATGTCTTGGCCAAGATGCCTCATGTTTCTCATCATGGCATTTATGAATTCTGTGAGAATCTCCTCAAGGAGCTCGGTACTTACTAACCCCTAGAAAGGGCTATTATTCGAGCCTTCTTCCTTTAGATGGAATGTAAATGCCTTATCAAAATGATACAATCCCAAATCAGCTTGTGAGAATAAGACTTTGTTTGGGGTGTTGTACTCAGTTATCATTTGTTTGAGCTTGGGCTCTACATCAATCTTAATCTGGTTATTGAGCCCTTTCCATGGCAACCAAAGTTGGGTAAAGTCCATAGAGAACCATCCTCTCAAAGACCGGGTCCATTCTCTATTGAGCAACATGCCATAAGTTTTTGGGATGTCCACGACATGTATGTCAATTCAATCTTAGATTCTAGGGTCAGCTATCAATTTTATGTGTGTATCCTTTAAGACTCCAATGACTCTAACCTCTATTTTGTCAAGTTGGATCACCACTTTGTTAGTTGACCGGGGGCTCATTCCCAACCTTTGGCATATAGACAATGGCATCACATTACATGAAGCCCCTAAGTCAATCAAAAAGTTGTGCAAATTCCTTCCAAATATCTTGAGGCTAAGCAAGAATGGGGGTACTTCTACCCTATCCTTGAACATAGTCGACATTGCCTCTGCAACATTCACGTTGGATACGTTCTTGGTATTATTATTGGATGAGGCTGATTTGGAATGATCCAAGGACTTCAAGAGAGCCTCTCTTTGAGTGGGAAAACTTTGTAGCATATCATATATTGACATATTTGTTCTAACTTTCTTTAGTTCCTTTACTGCACTGTATTTCTCGTTGGCCCAGACTAGATTTTTTAACATAGTATGTTGGTGTTGTGTTGTCTAAACAACAGTGGCACCAGGTCCCCTCGGGGGTGTAGGATTATTACTGGCCTTTGGATTAGGTGAAGTAGGTTGCATACCTAAGAAAATGTCATCCATTAGAGGCTCTCTTTTGCTTCTTAGGTTGTAGGTATTTCTATTATTGTTTTGGAAAGCATGGACCTCAGAATACTCTACCTGATTGTCTTGGTTGAATGGGAAGACAAATTCTTCCTCCGCAGTGTTATCGACTAGGGTTCCCCCTGTACTTGGATCATATGAGTCAAAAACCATGGCACTGAAGTGAGTCTGAGAACTCTCTAGATCGTGGGCTTTTTGGTTATCAAACTCGCCCCTATATTCATAATCCAGTTGGTGCATGCTAGGACCTTGGGTAAAGTTAGCTTCCAATGAGTTGGAGAAATTGGCATTGTCTACCAGTATGCTCTCATTATTCAAATGTGTGTTCCATGTTCTATTTGTTTGTTTTTGTCCAAATTGTTTGTCTTGAGAGCCATTCCCATAACCTCCTCCATTTTTATTATTGTTGTTGCTGTAGTTGCCATAATTACGATTCTAATTTTGAGAGTAGGTATTTAGGGCAGCAGTTGGGCATTGGTAATTTCCTTGATTTGGAGAGAGGTTGAGCTTCATCCAAGTGATTTCTCTTGTTAACTGGGACAATGTCTTCTTCATAGCATCAAATTTGTTCGCCAGCACATGGTCTAGCTCATTTGTGACAACAACCTTTTGTTCACACAAGGTGGCCTTATGTGTATCATACCCTGGGTATGTGATAGCAAGTGGTGGGGCAACAACGTATGGGGCGGGTACTAGGTTGAGCCTTGGTACCTATTTCACCAGAACTTGATTATTCATTATGAACAGACCGGTCATAGTAACGTTCCCTAGTTTTGGTGGAATGCCATAATTTCCCCCTACTTGTGGGTCCATTTGTTGGGCAAATGTGATGGTTTCATTAAATAATTTTTCCAACATATCTATATCCCCTAGTGGAAGCCTTTTTAGAAATATAGATGTTAACGGGTCTAAGGCTTGTAGGTACACTTGTATGGCATCCCCAACTAGTATAGTGTAAGGAGCCTCAAGCTTCTGATACATTTTATGAAAATGATGGTTGAACATGGCAATAGATTTGTTGAGATCCTTCCTCACTGAGATGAACTGGTGATGGATAGTTTTCGGATCCACATATAATTTGAACTAATTAAGGAACTTTATCTCAAATTCATTCCATGTGGCAATAGACCTGCATGGCAAGTTCAAATACCAATTATATGCAAATTCCCCCAATGTGTAGGGGAAGAGGTGGTAGAAACGTCTTGATGAGCAATCTCTTTTCGATTGCATAATTCCTTGAAGGCGCAAACATGTTCTTCCGCTATCCTTGATTCTCCATAGATGAAGCGTGGATGAAATTTCTCAAGATTTTTGGGCAATTGATGGAGCTATCCTTGTAAGTTCAATGGTGAACTTTGGGCATTTGCAAAAAATCCCATTGGAGCTGGTGGTGGAGGAGTAGTAGGTGGGGCAGCAATGGTTGGAAATGGAGGAAGATTCGGATGATCCGAAGTACCCTCTCCATGCTTTTTTCTATTGCTTTGAGGCCTGTGAAACTCTGTAAGTTCAAGGAAATCCCCTTTGTTGGGTGAAGATCTAAGGACTTGTTGAAACCTCTCGGGAGAGAACGATCCAATATTCTGGGGTGTCCCTTTTTAGGGCCCTCCTTCTAGTGCCACTTTTGTTGAGCGTCATTTTTACACGAAGATAATAGCTAGGAATTTATGTGAGAAATTCCCCTCTTGGAAGACTGATGGAATCAATCTCAAGGTTTCTTCTAGCTAGGTCTCAACCGCTTGGATAGCTCAATGGAAGACAAATGTGAATTTGTTAACAAGGAGGCATTTTCTGGTTCTTCTCTCAAGGGAAACTGCAAAACAAACTTTGGGATTCCATAATATCTCTCTTTTTTTATATGATTTTTAGATTTAGGAATAGAAACAATGCCGATTTAATTAATCTACTAAAAAATAACTTGCAAGGAGGGTTAGAAGATGTAAGGTAACAAGAGATTTTGAATGAAATTGTTGAAAAGAAACCTAATAGACATATGCTAGCATCACACCACCATGCAGATTAAATAACGAAGAAGATGAAGAAACCCACAAAATAGAGATCTGATCATGTCACAATCTTAAGCTAAATGGATGCAATCATCAACATAATTGAACAAATGCAGACGTATGATAAGCCAAAACTCATCGGATCACAAAGCCACTCCAGATGTGTGCACACATGAGACAAGTTAATCTTCAAGAACCAAAGAATAATCTTCTCATAAATTTGTCACAACACAACAATGCAATACCAGCAAACACCGAACTAAAAGATCACAGACTTAAAATCATTAAACAACTAATTGACTCTTTGAAATAAAGAATGAGCAATTCACACATTCAAAAATTTTGCATAGATAGTAGATAAATCACACCATGAATGAAGCACCAACTATATATTGCATTAATGATCAAATTGACCCTCATTACATCATTCTATTACAATTTATAGAGTTGGGCTCTTATTTTTGTAGCTAGGGTTTAGCTGCAACTAAAACTTGAAAGAAAATATAAATTAGAGATTGCATTAAAGAAACTACTACTGAAACTTAGCTAAACTACCCTAGCATAGAATTAAACCTTGTGCATTACAAAGCTTTGAATAAATTATGCATTAAATAACTCAGAAATAGAGCTGGAACTCATGCATGCACTTGATAATCTTCATGTTTCTGCCCTTGATCCTTGGCTCTGGCTTTTCCACATGGACCCAATTGGAAGAGATCCCAAAATCATGCACAAATAATCCCAAAAAGGAAGCCTAGATGACTAGAAAATGATCTCTGAGATAACTGGAGTTAACTCTTGGATGTGCCAAAAAATGTCCAAATCCTGACAGTTGGTCCAAAAAAATCAAGGCCCAAAATTAACTAAGTACTAAGTCCTCCACCTCACAAATTTAGGACTTCGAACTTGTCAGTGGCCGAAAAATCTATAAGGCCGAAATGCCAAAAATCAAGCTTTGCAAAAATGACTAAGTGTCAAAACTGGATTTTTGTACAAAAAATTTGGCTGGACTGGGACTGAATGCTCACTGGCTGGGAGGCACTTCTGGATGTGCTTTCTTGAATATATCCACAATCTCCAGCACTTCATCAAAGTATGGCATCTTAGTCCCTTCAAGCACTTCTTTCTGCCTATCTCAAAATTTAACCAACTCTTTTGCAAAACCCTTTATTTCTTCTTCGCGGGATAGCATTTTCTGAATTTCTTCCCTCTGATAAAACATCTGTTGAAGGTCTTCCTTAGTCTTTACTCCCTAAAATATCCCTAGGTATTTTTTGATGATATCATTCACTGAATACATAGTTTTATCATCTTCTTCATCAAACAGATCTAGGTCTAGACCCTCGAAGAATTTCTGCAACTCTTCTGCAAAGAGCATGTTGTTGTCTCTCCTCTTATTCAATCTTTTGAGGACCTTTTCAAATATAGCCAAAGCTATTGTTATCTCCTTGATCCACTGTTTAAAACTATCTAGCTTTGATCCTTGATATGTCTTCACCAAAACTTGGAAGCGTTGCTTCCTTATTACTATCAACTCATCTAATACCTTTTGCCAATTCATGATTGTTTCCTCCACACCGTTTTCTTTTCTCATGATCTCCATCAAGGAAGCTATTCTTGCCAAAATGCTTTGAAGAGTTTTTAGAATCCTCCTAAGGGATAGACTGGCGAATTGTTCAAAATCTAGCTTCCAATCGGCACAAGATTGTACAAAAGAATGTGGTATATCTGTATCAATTCCCCCTTTCTTCTCCAAAATTGCCTATAATGAGGCCTCGGGGTTATCAGGGTCAATTGGACCTGCTGTCTTCAAAATATATATTTTCATGGCTTCATTCTACTTTACCAAAGCCTTTATCCTTTCTTCATCTTTATCCATGAAACCAAGAGCATGCTTCAGTCTTAAAGTAGCCAAGGTTTTGCTACCTTCTCTGGTGGCCTCCCCCAAGTCTACCTCCTCCAATACATAGTTGTTTGGAGTGATCTCACTTGTACTCACATCCATTATGGGAACATCCACCTGTGCCTTCCACCTACCCACTTGGTCTTGTGTTACATAGGACAATGTTATAGCTTGGGAAATTTATTCTATTTGGTGGAAGCAGGCTCACCCTAGTGCGGTCATATCAGCCTCATCATCTATATATACTCTGACACTCGACTATATTTCTTTGGTGAACCACGTAGGTTTTGAGAAAGCATTCAATGGCTCATAAGGAGTAGCCAATGTGGAAGAAGTTGTTGGATGCTCTATCCCTATTTCCTTTTCACTCTCCCTTTCCTTTTCTATTTTATGTTCATCTCCTTTATTCTATTCACCCTCCTCCTATGTGTGTTCCTCTTCATCAGCTATTTTATGCTCATCATCCATTTGTTCCTCTGTATGATTTGGTTGCCTTTCCTCTTCCATGTGCGTCTCTTCTTCAGCCCATGATTTTCCTTTGTCATCTGGCTCTTTAGATCCTTTGTGCCCCTCTTCCATCTTCTCCTCACTAGCAACCTCTGCTTCTTTTTCCAATTCCTTTGAGCTGTTAGGCATTAATTCATCGTGGACCTGTGGTGAAGGCATGTGAACTTGGGGAGGAATATTAAGCGGGGGAGGCATAGGAGACATCTGGGGAGTGGTTGAATGACCTAGTGGAGGTGGAGTTGGCAGGGGAACATGGGATGATGGAGGTTGTTGGGGTAGCAGAGTAGTTCGTACTGGAGTGGAAAGTGGAGTGGTAGGAGGTGCTTGATGTGGAAATGAAGGTGGAGTTGGAAAGTTTTGAGGTGGAGGCAGAGGTGGAATGGATGAAACTAAGGGGACCTATGCAGTTGTATCCTCTTCTGAGGTGACCCCAATAGAAGACTCTTTTTTTGGCTCTGCAGTCTCCTTTGGAACCTCAGCCATCTCAACATCATCTTGTTCTTGAGGCTTTTGTTGTGCGTCCTCTCCCATACTACTGAAAAGGCTTTGAACTGAGTGGGACCTTATTGCTCAGACTCCTTGAAGCCATGTAATCCTACAAAATTTGTGATGTCAAACTCATCATCACCAAGGGCATCTAGATTTACTGGTTCTCCCTGTATATCCCCTTCAACATTCTCAGGATCATCGTCCATCACTCTCCTTCTCTTCATGAATCCTGGGGATGGGGTTCTCTTGCTAAGAGGTGTATGGACCCTAAAATGGTCGCCTAGACTTTGGGCCCACATTCATCAATTTATCAATTTCTTGAATCAATGCTTTGCAATATTTTCAATTCAAATCAATTTTCTTGATCAAATCGTAATTAATTCAATATTTCCTAAGGTTTGGTCATTTTATTTTAAGCCTTATTTAATTAAAAAAATAAAAAATAAAATAGTCTCATTTAATTGAGAGAACATGCTCCCTTTTAATTAAATAAAAATCCCTTTTAATTAAATAAAAAATATTTTAATTAAATAAAAAATTACTTTATCCTAAGCCACATTTAATTAAAAGAACAAATCTCTTTTAAATAAATAAATAAAATCTTTTAATTAAATAATGGAGACCACTTTGCTAAAAATAATAAATAAATAATAAAATAAAAAGAAAAAGAAAAAGACTTTTTGTCTACACATTAAATGCACACTTTCCAAGATGAGTGAAATCTCCTTTTTCCTCTTAATCTCTTCCACACATCTTTTTGCCTCTTAACCATGTCCATTTATTTTTCCTCTTGAGAATCTTGAGCACATGGATCAACCAAGATTTAATCTCCACCATTGCTCATTTCTTTTTGCCTCTTAATCTTGACCATCCATTCATTTCTAAAGGAAGTGTTTACTTGATCTTTTAAAATAAACAAATCTAAGTTCCCGAGTGATAAAAACTTCAAAGATCTCCCCAAAAGTGCTATGACATGTTTCTCAACATCCAAATGAGCTTAAATGGTATCAAGTTTCACAAAATGACTCTTGGTCTTCTTTCTTCCACATCTCCCATGTCTTCCTAGTCTCCTATTTCCATCCTTTCTCTTCTTCCTTCACACTTCTTCCTCTTCTTCCTAAATTCTTCACATCCTCTTGATTATTTTCCTCATATTATCTAGTCTACCTTCTTGTATTCATCTCTTCTGTCACTTCCATGCTTGATTCCTCCTCTTCTAGAACCATGAATTTCAACTATCTTGTTATGGAACCCCTCTTGAAAATAGATGATCTTGAACTCATTGCTCAATTTGAAGAGTATTGTTCCTCCAACTATCACATGGGTGATAAATTTATGACAAAAATAAAAGAAAAATCAATTAAATTAGACACCTTTACTAGGATCATACACATGATCATGTCACGACCTCCTTCTTCCAAACATTTTTCATCTTTTAATTCTTCTCATCCTTCATCATCTTCCAAGTCTTACCATTACTCTTCTAGACATTATTCACATTCCTCATTATCCCAGTCTTCTTCCTCCACTAGGTCTTCACTTTCCTATTCTTCATGATCTCATTCCTCTTCTACTTCTCCCAAGAGCCTTACTTCTATTATCAAAACATACCATAATGAGCAACATGATAATCCTTGTGATACCTCTTCTATGAAGACTGACACACCCATCTTTGAAGACTATGATGATGGACAATGTAGTGATACTTATGACACCTCTATTCCTAAGAGTCCTCCTAGTCATGTACTCATGCTTACTGGAAATGGGTCATCACATTGGATAGATCATGATGGTGATCCATATGATTCTATTTTGAAAGAGATTTTGATGATATTTGTGAATAATACCTAGATGATACATCTACTTCACTTGAGGAAGAGAAAGATTACTGCTCTGATTATAAATGTAAATACTATAAGAATCTCTCCTCTAAGAACTCTCATGCTAAAAATAAAGATTTCACTCTCAAGCAAGATTATGTTAATGATGGACCTTTGTCTTGTGATGGTTCCATTTCATCCCCTACTTCCTCCAATAACCATACATTTCCTAAAGCTTCCAAGTCTTTCAAATCTTTCACAAATCCTTCATCCAACAAAGGTCCTAATACTTTTCATGCGGTTCCCTATAGTTGTCCTCAAGGGATACCTCTTAAAGAAACTCAAGCTAACCTTCACTTGGCTGAAAATAATTTCAATAATGCTAAACCTAAAGAGCCTAAGCCTTTATACACTATAATGCCTACTTCAGTTAGTCCTTCACCATCTCTTCCAAAGTCTTCCATACAATTCCAACGTGCTTCCTTGTCCTTAGAAGTGGCTCCATGTCAAGAGGACTCTAAAAATGATAAAGAAAAGAACATAAAGAAAGATCAAGATCAAGAACCCTCCATGTCATCCAATCCTTTTCATGATGTCTCCTATCTATTCCATGGTTCTTTTGATCCTGTACGCCCTTTCTCATTCATTCCACCATGTCTTAAGTCTTCTCCTAAGCAAGATCAAGCTACTACTTACACCATTGAGCTTATTGACAATCAAAATAACCTTACTACACTTGTACTTTCCAAAGATGATACTTCCATTAAGGTTATTAAAAATAGTTTTGTTACTTCCAATGTTAAGCCTATTGAAAATCAAGAGAAAAATTATACGCTTATGCTATCCAAAGCTCCTTGTCAAGATCAAAGTCTTCCATCTTCTTGTTCTACCACTCCATGTTCACTTCCACTTTCTACTCTTCCTAAGTCTTTTCAAGCTCCGAAAAATCCTATCAAAGGAGTTTCTCCTATTCAAGATGTTCATGATCCTATTGCAAATCCGAATGCTCACTCTAAAGATGTTGATGTCCTTGGTTGTCATATTGATGTTGATGAACTTATTGCTTATCCTTTTGTATCTTCCATGTCCATCCTTGGACCTCCTCCACCAATACTAAGGGCTTCATGTGTTCCTTTCATCTTGGGCCCTTATGTCCCTTCACTTTCCCCTCCTAAATCTCTTAATTTTTTATCCATCTTGGGTCCTTACATCCCCCCATCTCCTATCTTTCCTCAAGATCAACATAGATGCATACCCTTGAATCCTTTTCATCCACCCACCCATCTAAACCAATCATATCCTCCTTCTTATTCCACAAGTCCCAAGTCTTTTGGAAGTAACCTGAATGTTCAATACAAGAAAAAGAAGCAATACAAGAATCCATCAAAAAAAGAAGATCACCATGTCTCCTCTAATCAACATGGAGGCATAAAGTCAAAAGAGATATCTAAGAAGAAAACTACAAGACAAGTATGGGTTCTAAAATCCATCATTGAAGATATTCTCTCTAAATCATGAAAAAGAAATAAAAAGTGTATGGCTATATGGATTCCAAAGTCTCTCTTGAAAGAGTTTGATGTTGAGCAACAAGTGAAGTTGACATTCAAGCTTCCAAAGGCTTCCACTTCATCTTCTTCCAAAAACATTCTTCCATTCTATGGGCCTAAACCGCAACCTCTACTATCCATTCACCATATTCTTTCACGTATTCCTTCATTCACATTTCCTCCATCCTCTTGCCACCCTTCAAGGTGTGTGTTTATGTCAAGATCTTTCCTTCCTTTCCATCTACCCTTTCACAATCCTTCCATTCATTATCCTTCTATCCTTTTTCCTCATTTGCCTATTCCTCCTATCTTCCAACCTCACTCGTTTTACATAAAACCTTATCCTCCATTTTTCTCTTCCATCTTCCTTTCCCTATCAGCATCTTTGACCATATCATTTTGAATCTTTGGCATATCATGGTTTATCCTTTCAAGGAGCATTATCTAAAAATCTTGCCTTCTTTCAAAAAAAATTAAAAATTAAAAAAATTAAAAAATTAAAAAAATTAAAAGAAAAAAAATTGAAAATGTGCCTTGGTGGAAACCTGAAAACAGTTGCCTTGGTAGCAAAATTAAAAAGAAATAAATTCATCATATGGTGAAAACCACTCCCTTGTGGCACCTTGGATAAGTACCGCGATGAAAACCTGGCAATTAGGCATCATGCGTAGTTCTTCTACATATTTCATCCATTCCATCTTCTCTCTTTGATCTTGACAATGTTGACCTATACATGAACATTTGGCTATCTTGTGAGCTATCTCAAAATGATCTTGCTTTCATTCCATTCATGTTTAGCCTTCATATTTATTTTCCTCTATTCATTCTAGCCTTTCGCTACCCTTTTCCCCTTTGGTCTTGATCTAATAAAAAAGAATAAAACACGATGCTATGAAGCCTCTTGACATGTCTACTCCTTTGGATTGCATCATTTCCTTCTTTTGCATTACGCTTTTGTGACTTATCTTATGATGCCATTTCATTGCTTGTCCAAATGTGCTTTAAATGAAAAATTTTCCTAGCTTGGGTACTCTTGAGGAGTTTTCCCTTCAGGATTTATTCCCTTCATTCTCCTTCATTCTCTTGTCTTCCATCTCTTCCACCAGCTTGCTAATCCCTCTTGTTCTCCACCTTGCTAGATATTGGGACTACATGATGTGATCTTTCTTGGTAGTTTGATGCCCATTTTGTTTGGGGGCATCTTTTGTACATACTTATTGGTTCTGAAAAAATCCAAAAAAATGATATATTATCTAAAAATTCTAAAAATTAGAAAATGTCCTGAAAAAATGATCATCTTAGTGAAAACCTATCAATAGGTGCTTTGATGTATCTCAAAAAAAATTATATATTTCAAAAATACCAGAAAAATCAAAAAATTTAAAAATTTAAAATTAAAAAAAAAGTGCCTTGGTGAAAATCTGGAAACAGGCGCCTTGGTAGCAAAAATACAAAAAAAAAATTATAAAAATTCCTAAAAAAATTTTTTTGCAATAAAATCCAAGTGGTGAAAACTTGGAAATGGGCGCTACTTGAGGCCTTTTCACCCCTGTTTCTTAGCACGTGTCCTCAACACTTAGCCTTTCTCCATCATGCCTTGTCCTTGTTGCCTTGATTTGGAATTGGTCATTGTCTTTGTCTAGGGGGCATAACTATGTTAGCTTTGGTCTCTAGGATGCGTTAGTCTTTAGGACACCTCACAAATGGTATTTTTCAACACCACCCCAACTGTATTTTTCAACACAACCCCTAGCATCGAGTGTTTCTCAACACTTCTTGGTTTGGTCTTACCCAGTTTTGTCATGTGATTTTACCTGCTTGCAAGTATTCGATCCTTATCCTTGGAACTTAGTATTAGTGAATACACTTAATTTTTAAACACAACACTTAATTCTTGAGCTCTGTCATGATCTTTTCTTTGTGTGCTGACTATTATTGATTTTTGTTGCATGTCCTTGTCTAATAACTCTCTCCGGGATGCATAGCTAGAGGACTTGGGGCATGGGGCATGTTTTTATTTTCTTTCTACTTGTGGGTGTGGTCTTCAAGCTCTAGAGTGTCTCTTGGTGTTCCCTTGAATCACTTAAGAGATTTGAGGCATCATCCTTGACTATTTTTTGCACAACCATTCTTATGGTTCTCTTGGCATCTATGATTTGATGCGAGCGTAGTTTTGCTACATTAAATTGGGTAAGCTAACATCGAAGTCATCTTGACCTTTATGTCTTTGATGCTTATGTTAGAATTTTTCCACATTCCAATCCGATATAAATCATATTCATATCTTCATAGTTGCGCTTGTGGCTGGTGATGATTGTGTGATTTTTCTGATGTCTGTTAATAATGGTCCAATGATGAAAATAAGTTCCTTAACATTCTCTAATGAATGACGAACACAAAATCCTATGTTACAGTTGCTCTATTGCAAGTACACCTTTGCACTTTCATGTAACTTGCATTGTTAGACTTCATGTTAATTTGCATTTTTAGGCTGCATTAGGAGCTTGAGAGGGTTTTCCTTCATCTTTATTTTGGACTTTTAATCAAATGTGATCACATTTTGATATTCATTTCCTTATCTTCTTTCGTGATCTCAATCAAAATTCTCTATCTTAAACAGTTGACTGATTTTGAGGCATTCTCTTTCTTGAGGCAAATTCTCTTTCTTTCCACCTCTTCCAACTTCTATCTTCCATTCACTTTCACCCCACTTATTTTCTTCTAATTCAACTTTGGGGCATAATCTTTGATGCTTAATGATCTACCTTGGTTCTGTGATCCTTATATCTTTCATCTTACATCAAGAACCTTATCTTTAGTTCGATTGGATCAAATTTATCAATTCATTGTTTCTCCTCCATCTCATTTCGATTTCGATCACGAGGGGGTATTACCTATCAAACTTCAATCCTTGATTCAACTTTATCAATCCTATCAATTGCTTCACTTGGGGAAACCTTGCTTGAGACTTGACAATTACCTATTACAGGGGTGTTGGCCTTGTCTTTTTCAATTGGCTTATCTTTGTCCTGATGTGTTCCCATCCGTCGATCACACGTCTAGGTTGTTTTGTGATCCCAAATCGATCTCACACTTCAAATTCATTCTTTGAATACATGTGTTCCCATAAAGATCATACATTAGTCAAAGAGGGGCAAATGTATGCACCCTAAAATGGTCGCCTAGACTTTGGGCCCACATTCATCAATTTATCAATTTCTTGAATCAATGCTTTGCAATATTTTCAATTCAAATCAATTTTTTTGATCAAATCGTAATTAATTCAATATTTCCTAAGGTTTGGTCATTTTATTTTAAGCCTTATTTAATTAAAAAGAGAAAAAATAAAAAATAAAATAGTCTCATTTAATTAAGAGAACATGCTCCCTTTTAATTAAATAAAAATCCCTTTTAATTAAATAAAAATCTCTTTTAATTAAATAAAAAATCTTTTAATTAAATTAAAAAATCACTTTATCTTAAGCCACATTTAATTAAAAGAACAAATCTCTTTTAAATAAATAAATAAAATCTTTTAATTAAATAATGGAGACCAGTACTTTGCTAAAAATAATAAATAAATAATAAAATAAAAATAAAAAGAAAAAGACTTTTTGTCTACACATTGAATGCACACTTTCCAAGATGAGTGGAATCTGCTTTTGCCTCTTAATCTCTTCCACACATTTTTTTGCCTCTTAACCATGTCCATTGATTTTGCCTCTTGAGAATCTTGAGCACATGGATCAACCAAGATTTAATCTCCACCATTGCTCATTTATTTTTGCCTCTTAATATTGATCGTCCATTCATTTCTAAAATCCTTTATAAGGAGCCCTCTCCTCATTTTTATGCATGGAGATTTTAGAGATCAGGATTTTATGTTATTGTTATGCAGGTTTGGAGAGCGATTTTGGAGGAGAATTTGAGCACTTGAGATTGAACAGTGCAACTTCTCTTTTCTTGTCTTCTTCTCTCACACCTCCATGGAAATCCATTTAGATTAATATTGCACTTGCATATTAGATTAGATTCATATTTCCTTTCATAGAATAATCTTGCATAAGCATTTCCTTTCATAGATTAGTTTTCTTTCATGCATTGTTATCATTTAGAATAGCTTCCATTTTCATTTGCATGCATACTTGATGATCATGGAGACTAGCATTCTTTATTTTTCTCTTTGAAGCTCTCATTTTATGGTGTACTTGCATGGGCACAAACTAGGTCTAAACTAAGGACCTTCATCATAAACCCTTGCACTCCATGAATAAAGAGCTATGAGTCACCATTTGAGACCTCATTCTTGAGCAATCTTGGATTTAATGACTCATAGAAGTGTGTCAACACTTTAGCACACAAGAGGTACCTCATCTACTTCATCCTCGTCTTCCTCCAACAAGGTGTCCATTTGTGTGGGCATTGAGCCTTTCTTTCTCTTGTAGACATTTCCCTTGGCGACTCCAACTGACTTGGGTCCTATGATTTTAAACTTTGTTTTCTTTGCAATGCTTGGAGAATCAGGACCAATGGATGAAGGCATATCTGGTGGCGCAATACTTCCAGTCATCCTGGTCTTAAACTTCTTAGAGTGAGTATCTGAGCCATAAGTAGTTAGACGTTCATGTCTATACACCGTCTCTAGTTTGAGAGGAGCAGCCTTTTTGAATTATGGCTTTAGAACCTTTTCACCCTGCCCCTTCTCCTCTTTTGAAGATTTCTCTGGTAATTGTTTCATTAGTACTAGTTTCATCTAGTATGGATGGGCGATCCATGCTTTGGTCATTCTAACCATGTGATGGGCTCTAAACTCCATATCATCATTTTCATCTTTGTCCACTTCCACATTCAGGATAGCCCTTGTGTACACCTTATCTGTGTTATATATAGAATCCAAAATGTTATCAGAGTTAGCATCCACTGCCTTCTGTGGAATCCTTAATGAAAGAGCACCTTGTGCCAACTCTAGACTCATCCAACAATAGTCACAGACTCTTACTTCATAGTCATCCACATAATTTGCCCAGTGGTCCTCAATATGTGGTTCATGAACGTAATGTCTCCCTATTATATGGTTGTAAGTACCAATGGGATCAAAATGAGGCCTCACCAAATTGTAGGTTATCAGTGGGAACTCATCCCATTCCTAGGTTAGAGATTTGTAGACCTTCATGTTTGGCACATAGTGGGGGCCGATAGAAATGGGAAAATCCCAGCAATGCTTCTTCTTATGCTTAATGTGTTCATGGGCATCAGATAACTAGCTTGCTATGTCTAGGAGAACTACCCTGTCAGAAGGGTATCTTGGCAACTTCTTTGGCACTAGGGTGCTTCCTGCCACCTGAATGTAAGTGAAAGTTCAAAACTGAATATAGAATGCCCCAAGGGCCTTTACTTTTGTTGTTGCTTCAGTGGACAATCTCTTGGCATAATCTCCTTCAATGGAGCATATGATGACAAATATAAAAGCATCATTGACAATTCTGAAATCCGAGCTGTTATGTGTGTAGATTTCTTTCCTCACCAACTAAGGATATAATGTAAATGGTCATGTGTTTTGTTCTCCCATTACCTTGACTTTGATTAATCCTGGATAAATTTCCCTTGCAGCTAGAAGATACATGATATAAGATGTCATGTAGAAATGAGGGTCTATCTTTACCCAAACCAGTTGTTCATCAAGATTATCACTTAGGATGGTGGCCCAATCAAACCTAGCTTGCCTCTCCCTTATCTTCTAGATCAGAAAGATCATCCATGGCTCCAATTGGGAAGACTTTGGTAGCTTGTACACTCTGCTGATCATTGTTATTGCTGCTTGGATGTCTTCTTGCATATATCCTCTCCTCATATCAATCCTATCCAGTTTACCCTTGGGCAAGGACTGCATTAGATACTCATTTTTCACAATGTTATGGGCCCTTTACACTTCTTTGTTATAAAAATCCATTCCTTTGCTGATATGGAAGTTAAAGAATTCATCCACCCCTTTGGGAAAATGGAAGAGATCTTCAATGTTGTCTGGCCTGAGGTCTAGAACTACCTGGCCAATGTTGTTTTTCACCATACACTCATTGGACACATAGTTGCTAGCCAATGTGTTGATTAAGTCTACTGATAAGATGGAGACTAGGTGAGAAGCAACGTTCACTAGAGAACAATGTACTAATGAAGTGCAGTCCTTTGAGCACCCCACCAACTGAGCACATTCGTCAAGTAGTTGTTCTAGCTCACATTCCCGATGCTAGTATCTGTTATTCCCACATGCAAGTTGGTCACCTTGGAAGGTGGATGGTATCCCTTGATCTGGAACTTCATTGCAGGTGACACTACTTCTTTCTCGACCATATCTGCAAAGGGAAAAAGCCATGAATCAGAAACACGATAGAAAGAAGACTCAGAAAACCAAAAACATTGTCAGAAATGAGCTCAAAAGGGTCCATAAAAGATATTTTCAGCCTTTCAGACTTTCGGGGGTATGAGACATCCGAAAGGTTGAAAGGACCGAAAAGAGGCTTGCTGGATTTGCTCTAAAAAACCTTCCTTTCGGCTCTTTTGGTAAATCAGAGTTGTGAAACCTTCGCAGGCCAACACCTTTGAAATATCGACAAGAGCACTGGCAGTTAAGCTTCCGCAAGCCAAAGATGACAAGATCTTCGGCATGCGAAAGGCCGAAACAACCAAAAAGGCCAAAAATTTGCATTTGGAAAAGTTAAGGTGAAAGGTGTCCTCTTGTTTCAGCATTTCAGAAGCTTAGATTTTTTAGTGTGTGACAACCCCGAAATGCCAAAAGACTCCCAGCACTTGGGAAAATCTCTGCAAAATAGAAAGTTTTGGATCCCGAAGGTCCGAAACTAAGGTTTCACAATCGAACTTGAAAATGAGTCTGATGGTGAGTTTGACCACAAACTCACCAAGGGGATGCAAGGTGACTACCTTGGTGATCTCCAAGGCTGAAAAAGATGACCCCAAAACAACCTAGATCTAAAAGCAAGGCCAAAAAGGCCCAACAGACACGAACCCTAAGCTACGACAGGTCGAAAAGGCTGAAAGAATAAGAACCCTAACCTAAGACCCAACACAAATAAACCAAAAGAAGAGGGGGGGGGAAGACCACCAATGTTAAAACATGACAAACATGAAGACAACCAGCCAACACCGAAGAGCGAAGTGAAGGAAAGCAGTGCGTGAAAAATGTCAGAGGTGAGAGAACGAGGCAAAAGTGATAAGAAAAAAATCTCTTTTGCCTTATATAGGTCATCTTGGTGGCTGACATAAGCACCCTGAGAATTGGCCTTTCGGCCTTTTCAGGGGTGTCAGACCTCCAAAAGGATGAAAGCTCTGAAAAGGCTGACTCTCCTGCAAGAATCAAACCTCTGACAAGTCCAAAAAGGTGCCAGGTCTGAGAAGGCCAAAAACTTAGTTTTCTCTAAACCTTTGCACCTCTGGCCTTTTGCACTTTTGGACATCTGAAAGCACAAAAGTGCCACAAGGCTGAAAAGGCCGAAAACAAACAACAAAGCCAAAAAAAAAAAATAGAGGACAAGAAGAAAAACAAGCAGAAAGAAAAAAAAAAAAAAAGGGGGGGGGGGGGGGGGGGGGGGGCTAAGGCCAAAAGGCCAAAAAGGGGAGCATGGTTATGGAAGCACAACACATCTGTAACTCATCCAATATGCAACATCACATGATGCAATCTTGGATATCAGATCATGACATCTTCCTGTACTCTCATTTGGCTCCGCACATTCTAAAACATCTGTACAATGTCTGTACACTCTAGTAATCAGCATGTTCTCTTCATAGAACATATGTTGACATTAGTGAAAAAATACTAATGACAACAATAGTAGCTCCAACATTACTTAATGTAGTGATTAAACATATTAAATGTATCAACAATTCCCCAATGCATTAGCAATATCCAACATAAATCTCCAACTAGAATATATCTAGCAATTTGATCCTCAAGAATACTAGTAGTAATCTCCTCCCATATCATATTTCTGGTAGAACGATTCTTGGGAGCATAGATATTGAAGAGGTGCTAGCAAAAGTTATCCACCTTAAAAGTAACAACTAGAAAATTATAAGAGATAACATGAGCTTCCCCATCCATCTTATTCAAGTTCTATAAGATAGAAATTCAACCAGATGCCCCAACATATTCAGAGTAGAAGAAAGAAGCCCCTAGATAGAGCCTGCCCACAATCATAGAGAAAGTTTGATGATACATCTTAACTTCATGGAATAATAAAATATCAATTTTATGATCAAGAATATATTATTTAATCAAAAATTGCTTCTGGGAACTGTTTAATCCCCTAATATTCCATAAAAGGAACTTCATTTCTTAGCTTTCTAATTGAGGTCTAGGGTTAAGCGCCTACCATAGGAAATCTCCCTTGATATAATATTTTTCCTTCTTACTCTCTCAATTGGTCTTCCAGATTTAACATATGTTCCCACATCAGCCTTCTTATTTGTAGTCTTCTTCCTTTGGATCTACCGCTCTTCATCAGCCTCAATGGTTAAAATAATTGTAGAAGACTTTCTATTAGTTGTGAGGATAATAGACTTGGTAACTTCTTCAATCACAATCTCATATTGAGAGGTTGAGGAAAGGTACCCAGTAGCAATAGCACTCATTTTTATCGACCAAGAAGGGATGGCCTTGTTAGAGTAATCATACTTTATGCTTATTAATTAAATCACTTTGGTTTAATTAATTAAGTCATTTATTACTCTATTTACTTAAGCTATCTTTTAGGTGCATTATAATTAATATATTTATTAATTATAATGTGCAACCTAGCTTTATTTTTTGCTTTATAGCTTTAGGGTTTTATTGTTCACCTATATGGTTGAACCCTTTGTACTTTCTTTTTAGATAATTCACTTATTGGATCATAATAGAGATTGCTCTTTGCATGTCCATAAGATGTCTCTGGCTTTTTGGCCTCCATGATTTTTCTTGCTTTTGTGCTTTTCTTCTTCCATGTGAAAGGGTTATGCATGCAGGTGTTCTTGGGAGATTAGTATTTCACCTAATCTAACATGGTATCAGAGCCATCTTGCTGCTCGTTGTTCGTGTTTTGTTGAAGTGTTTCAGAAGCAGGAGGTTTTCAAGGGTTTCAGAAGTTTTTTTTGTGGATCTGGGGGGGAGCCAAAATTTGGCTCACCTTGGGCAAAAACGGACACCACCATTGTGTCCAGAAGGCCCAAGAACCCCTAAATCCATATAAAACTTGTCCATTTTGGACACAGTGGCATCTGAGGCAAAATTTTTTTGCATACCAGGGCCGTACGGCCCTGGCACGCACTCCGAGACGGCGATTTTAAAAAAAAATTAATTAAAATTTTTTTAAGGGGTGGCCTCCCGGGCGCCACCCAGCGGCCACCCGGGTGCCACCCCGCGGCCTCCGCCGCGCCGCTTGCAGCTGCAAGCCACCGGGCTCCCTCCGCTCCGCCAGTCTGCGGCCTCCGCCGCTCCCGGCCCCGCCGCCCGCGCCCGCGCCCTCCGCTCCGCCGGCCCACCCACCGCCGGCACCAGCACCAGCCCCTGGTCCCCCACATGACCCGGGGTTTCCTGATTCAGCCCCCAGGCCCTCTGCTGACGTCAGCATGGCGTCAGCGGACATGCTTTTTAATTTTTTTTAAAAAAATTTGCATGTTTTTTTAGGGCTCTGTTTTTAAGGGTAATTGGGCCTTTTTTGCCATATCTTCTTCATCTGGAGGCGTATTTGGGAGTTTTTAATATCATCGGAAAGCTCTTTCCGAGACAAACGCAATTATGGAGGTTTTGTTCCGAGTTTTTTGCCTCATTTTTCATACCATGCTTTCGAAGGTAGGACTACTTTTTTGCCTTCCTGGAGCACCTCATGCTTTTTTTGGCATAACTTGCTCATACGGAGGAGTTAGTGGGCGAACAAGACATCATCAGAAAGATAATTCTGAGATGGTCGTTTTATATGCAGAGCTTTTTTCCAGATTCTTCTTCCATTTTTTGCACCAGGCTGTTGAATTCAGAGGTTTTCTTTTTCAGGTGCCTGCCAGAGCACCTGTCATTGTTTTTGCCGTAACTTGAGCATACGATGGCATTTTTTGCCAAACAAGATATCGACGGAAAGCTGGTTCCGAGAACTTTCTGTTTTTTTCAGTTTGGTTGTTTGATTTTGCCGTTTGCAGAGGTTTTCTACCAGTCAAAGTCACGGGTACTTTTTGCATTCCGGACACTATATCTCTCACATCCGGGCTCAGTTTTCAGCAAACTTGGTATTTTCGGAAAGCTGGTTTAGTGTGCTATTCAGTGGCAGAGGTTATTTTTCCAGATTATACTCCAGGTTTTCACTCCTCCGCGTTTGGCAGTTTATGCCCTCTGGTGGAGTGCTTGGTTCTATAGGTCCGGGGATCTCTTCTTCTGAGTTCATAGCTCACTCTTCTTTCTGTCTTTTGAGCATTGTAAGCTTCTCTTCTGTTGCATTTTTTTTCTGTAAACGCACTGAGATAAAGTGCCTGCTTTTGCATTTTGGGATCTTGAACACTATGTGTTTGTTTGTATACGCACTCAGTTATAAAGTGCCATGGGGGGATTCTGATGCATTTGCCACTATAGGCGCATCCACTCTTGTCAAGTGAGCGTACCTTCCACGACATTAGCCCATGTAGACTGTGTCTATGACACCGCCCTTTATCCTGTGCTTGTACCTTCTTTTGCACATAGGTGTTCCTGTTTCTTCTTCTTGCAGATGTTTCTGGCATTGCATTTTAGTGTTCCTGTCACCCCGTTCAGCATTATGGGGGGGTTCACCTGTTGGCTCTATTGCTTCCTTGGTTTGGTTGAGTGATCTATGTATTCAGTTTTTGTTCCTATGTACTAGGCAGATGCAGTGGCTAGGCACCTATGCATTTCGGTGAGATGGTTCATCTACTATATAGACACTCATTCATTCCTATTTTGGAGGTCACCTCTTTGATTGATCAGCTCTTCAGACTTTGTCTTCTCTACCTGGTCATGCACTATTTCAGTGGGGGTTCCAGCAGTATTCTTCTGACAGTGTTTGCAGTTTCATGCTTCGGAGATGCTTCATGCTCTTTCTTGTTCCTTTCTTTGGGACATTCCCTAGATTGGAGGCTTTGTTTCCTTCATCTAGTTTATTTCTTGTACTGGGTACCTGATCAGGCCTTGTTGCCGGGACCCATTTTCTGCTTTCATAGCTGTGCTAGGTTAGCTTCCCTCTTGAGCTACGCTTAAGGGGGGGTGTTAGAGTAATCATACTTTATGCTTATTAATTAAATCACTTTGGTTTAATTAATTAAGTCATTTATTACTCTATTTACTTAAGCTATCTTTTAGGTGCATTATAATTAATATATTTATTAATTATAATGTGCAACCTAGCTTTATTTTTTGCTTTATAGCTTTAGGGTTTTATTGTTCACCTATATGGTTGAACCCTTTGTACTTTCTTTTTAGATAATTCACTTATTGGATCATAATAGAGATTTCTCTTTGCATGTCCATAAGATGTCTCTGGCTTTTTGGCCTCCATGATTTTTCTTGCTTCTGTGCTTTGCTTCTTCCATGTGACAGGGTTATGCATGCAGGTGTTCTTGGGAGATTAGTATTTCACCTAATCTAACAGGCCTCAACCATATGGTTTATTGATTCCCATGAACCATTATTGACAAAGTCATTCAGTGAAGCCTCATTCCCTACAATCTCGATTGTAGGGAGTTTGTCATCTATTCCTTCTCATTCATCAACTTAGAGTCAGGACCATGTGACATCATTAGATTTTTGATAGGGGTATTTCCCCTTCATCAAGAAGGTTCCTGACAAGGAGGTTGGCCTCGATACCCAGGCTCCCTAGTGACTTCATCAGATCCAGGATTCCCTCCATGAAGGGATATTCCTCCATCTCTCCATTGTTGGGTTTTGTTTGTTTCACCACCCTAGAAGCACCTGAGGAGAAACTTTTTTCCTTCATTTTAGGTTCCTTTCAAGGGGGAGCTTTGCATTCAGCCATAATGTGATCCTTTTTGTTACATCTTTGGAAAAATAGAGAATCATTTTCATAAACCAAAGCTTGAGTCCACTTTCCCCATTTCAACTTGTTGCCCCACTTTTTACCCCATACCCATGCTGTCAAAGTGGAAGATTTTGATGTCACAGTCAAGTCTGGTCATGGTTGAGTCTAGGTCTAAGTCTTTCATAGGTAGGTTATTCTTGTCGGGTTCCCTTTCTCTTGCCCTCTCATCTTTAAACCGGGTGGGTGGTTTCAAAGTCTTGTCATGATGGGTAGGTGATAGACCCCAACCCGACAAGGATAATGTGCTCTTATTGGTGATTTTTCTTAGGCAGAATGGAAATCGGAGGTCGTGATTTCTGAAAACTCATAAGGAATTAAAAAAAGGCTCTTCATTTGGATGATGCAGTAACAGAGCTGAGGCAAAAAGTTATCCCTGAAAAGTTTCAAGTCACATTGGTTCTAACTCTTAATCAAAAGACAGTGATGAATGGATTACCAAGTTATATTGAAATAAAGAATAGTGCTTAATGGTCAGCACAAAAAACACCATTAAAATAGAGAATATTGGTAATTTGATTTGTATCATCATGAGAATGGAAGAATGAATCAAAAATAATGATGGTGCACTTAAAAAGTCTCATTTTAGGCTCGGGTCTTAGCTCTTTTTCGAGCTTGAATGTATATTATCTAATGGATCTTTTACAACAAATCAAAGTCAATACTTTTCATGATTCAGATGCATCGATCAGTTCTTTGAAGTTTGACAACTTCATTAATTTAAACAGATTGCAGTTCGAAGTCAAAACAATGAAGATAATGCAAGGCAGAAAATGGCACAATGACTACTCCATGCGGATTTCACACCCTCTGCATACATTTTCTGCCAAGAACATCCCTCTGCCAATAGTGCAGTCCACGTGTGCCAAAGATAAAGTGGTCGCATGATTGCATGGATTAAAATATTTCTATGTGATCATGCGACAACGTAAGTCATCAAAGATGCTTCGCGGTAAAGTGGGATCCTTCCACATGTCCAGGTGGGACCGAAGATGCTTGTAGAGTTGACCAATCATAGAGCGGTCGCATGATCGCATGGATTAAAATATTGCTATGCGATCATGGGACAAGGTGAAAATGAGTAACACCTGAGCTTGGCATAAAAAGAAATGTTATTATTTAAGTGTTTCAAACAGCATGTGCTTTAAGTTAGAAAGATACTCGTGCACTTAAAAGTGACCGGTGGAAATATGTTTAAGCACTTCTCTTCAAAGCGGTCGCATGATCGCAAGAATTAAACAACTATCATGCGATCATGCGACAATGCAGAATGGAAGCCGAGAGTGATTTGGACAGAGTAAAGTATCATAAAAACATTCCAAGATAAGTCACGAGCATGCTTTCATCTTTTGAGATTTGTCAACACATAAATTGATTAGCAAGGCCAGATGAAGGGACAAAGCCATGCTAGTTCCTCCTATTGTATTTTTGTAAGTCCTTGGTTTCAGACTTTTCAAATTCTAGAATTTGAAACATTTTGTATTCCCATGGATGCCATACGATTGTAAACTCTATATATATACTACTGAGAAAATTAATAGAAAGGTCGGAAAAATTGTTGGTGTAAGAGACTTGATATTGCAGAGTCAATTGAAGGGTGTTTTATGTTAATGATTTTCTATTCCATTTAGTTAGAAATTGTTGATTCTATGATTCTTTCTTTTAATCTGAATTGCAGTAGGAAGGAAAGGATGTTTCATTCCTTTGTCATGAGGATATGAATAAACCATAGTAGGATGTGCTTTGGGATATTCAGGGAAGGATTCATTAGAAGTCTTTAATCATTTCATTTACATTTCTGTAGGTAGATGCTGAGCATATAAATTCATAGGATTTGTGAGTTTGCTACTTGGTTTTAGATTTGAGAGCTTTTCCTGCCTGGGTTAAGTCCTATTTAGGCTTAATTCGGTTTGCCTCTTCTGCTCTCAAGTTAAGAGCATACCTCGGGTTAGATTTAGGAGCAAAACATTATTCTTTGAATATCATACACATAGGGAGCTGTACCTACCAATTCAGAGAAAAGCCGGTAATCAGAAAATGGCTTTTCAACTATTGTAACTAGATATTGTTCATCATTTGGGCATTAAGAGTTATTTCCACAAGAAACAAGAAAGGACAAATCTGTTTACTAACACAACTTCAACACAACAAAATTAGGGAGCAAAAAAAATGGTGGGAGTGGGAGAAATTTTGAATGGGTTGAGTGTGGGTGGGAAAATGGTAACAATGTTGGTGTACCTACTGGTAATGTGGGACAGAGCACCGATGAATCATAGGAGTCATTAGGTTAGGAGGAGGATAATGGTTCAACAAAACCTATGGATGATAGGGGGTTTTTGAGATGTAGGATCCCACGAGGTAATAGTTCTTCCCCAGACCTGGGGGGAAGAGCAGCTCAGAATCTTCTTGATGAGCACAAAAAAGGTGAGTCAAATCCACCTGATCATCCTTGGGTTTCTCTCTTTGGTAAGAACCCTTAGGGAAAGTCCTCTTTTCTTGAAGCAAACAAAATTTTAGATCTAGACAAGGGAGAATTTTCTATCTTCATATTAGACCATGTTATTGATCATTCAATGGCTCTGATGGATCTTATGCTAGTGGGGAAATTTGTTGGGTTGAGACTGAATATAGACAATGTTCGAAGGTTCACCCAGAGAAGATAGTTCCTTAAGGGACAAGGTGATATAGCTTCTATGCCTAAGGGATTCTTTTCCTTTTCATTCACCAATAGTGAGGATATGACCAAAGCTTTGTGTGGTGGACCTTGGGTTATGGATAAGTCATCTTTGCCTCTAAGAAAATGGGAACCCAATATGGATTTGAGTCACTTTTGGACTCAACTCCTATTTGGGTTAGACTACCTAGTCTACACTTGGAATATTGGAAAAATTGTGTTTTCAAAGGTATAGCCAATGTTTTTGGTGAGCTTCTATCCTTGGATACTTCCACGATGTCCAAATCTAGATTGGTGAATGCTAGAATCTGCGCCAATATTTGCAAGTCAATTGACCTCCCTCTATCTATAGACTTAGTCTCTAAAATGGGTATATGGAAATAACCAGTTGAATATGAATCCATTCCTTTTTCTTGTTTTAACTATAACAAAATGGGTCAATGGGCTAAGAACTACCCGAGGAAGGACAACAAAAAGAAAGAGGGACCAATAGAGAATAAAAAGAATGAAACTAAAATGATTCTTTCTATCTAAAAACCTAAGACTTCAGCTTCTAAGAGTTCATTTGAAGAATCAGTTAAATTAGTCAATGAAGAGGCCTCAATAAAGGATGACCAAACCCTTTTTTTAGAAGGTTTGAAAAGTGTTGTAGCATGCCCAGGCAGCAACAAGCAAGGGAATGACCAAAACATAGAATCCAAGATCAAAGATAATGGTGAAAATAAAGTTCTCAAGCCTAATCCAAGTCATGAGGAGAATTTTGATATGATATTTGGGGGAAACTAGTTTTTTTCCCCTTTTGAGTGCTAATGAAGTATTGAAGGAGGTGTTCCAGAATAGTGAACAACATTCTGTCATCTAGAACAAGCTAGGGAGTGAAGATATGGATCAACCATGAAAATTATTACATAGACATGACCATTGATAATCAGTCACCACTTGATCAAGATGAGATGCAAGAATCCCAAGGATGTATTATCTTAGGTATCCCTGAATCCCTCAACATGTCATCGTTGATCAAAGAGATCAACTCACTAGTCGGCTCAAATGTTTGTGAGGATTATCCAACCTTAGACTGTTTCAAAGATAAACAAATAGAGAAGGTTAAATGCCCTAATTAGAGTGCTAAAAATTACCCTAAAGGAAATTACCAAGCCTCACCTTTCACCTTGGAAGGTATCAAAACCAAAATTAGGAAGGGAGATGTGGAGAAACCTAAGATTGGTCTAGGAAGAAAACAAGCTAAAGAAGGATGTGAGAAAGACAGTTGGTAGGAGGTTGCAAATGGAAAACATAGGACTATTCCTGAGGCTTTTTCCCCTAAAAGCTTATGAATATTATTTCATGGAATATAAGAGGGTTGAATGCTCCCCATAAACAAGACATTCTGAGAAACATGGCTAGACATCACAAACCATACATTCTTCTTGTGCAGGAAACCAAAATGTGTAAGGATACAGTGAATGAAATCAGACTGTTTTAGAAAGGTGGTGTTAGTAGTTATAGCTCAGATGGTGCTTTAGGTGGTACTGCCATCTTCTAGAATTAGAGAACCATTCATGGTGAGATCATTTCTGAAGAACCCAATATGATTTTAGTTAGAATGCACAATATCGAAGACAATTTTAGTTGGGTCATAACGAACATTTATGCCCCAAATTCATAAGTTAATAGAGCTAAGTTTTGGAAGAATTTTTTTGAAAGAAGAAAAGACTTCAAGGATGAATGTTGGCTGCTGATGGGAGATTTTAATACCCCTTTAATTGACAAGGAAAAATATGGGGGCATTCTATCCCAGAATGCATGAAGAAATGATATTTTTGATTTTATTATTGATCAAGGTCTTCTGGATTTAGATCTTCAAGGATTAAACTATACTTGGTCTGATAGGCATGCTGGTAATAATAAAATCCAAAGTAAGATAGATAGATCCCTCCCTAAGTACTATTTTACTCTCTCTTCTTTTGTCAAAATTGGTTTTGATCATTACCCGCTAGTTCTAGAGGTGAATCAGTCTATAGGTCACAAAAATTTCCCTTTCCATTTTGAAAAAATGTGGCTGAGCCATCTTGATCTGGAAAGGAAAATATATGAATGGTGGAATATCAGATTTGATGGGACAATGATGTTCAAAGTTATGAAAAAACTTAGAAACATTAAGTAAAAAGTAAAAATATGGAATAAGGTTGTTTTTGGGGATATATTCCAGTGAAAGAACTTGGCTAAACAAGAGTTGAATTCTATCTAGGAAGTTATTCAACTTCATGGTCTTTTTGAGACACTTAAAGAGGTTGAGTAGAAAGCCCTTATTAGTTATCATGATATCATATCTAAGGAAGAAACCCATTGGCATCAAAGATCTAGGGCTCTATGGCTCAAAGAGGGTGACAAGAATTCTAAGTTTTTCCACTTAACTACTCTTAAAAATAGAGTGACCAACATAATAGCTAAAATTTTTAGAGATAATAAGGTGGTTACTAAGGAAGAAGATATCAAGAAGGAAGCGGTTGACTTCTTTTCTTCTTTGATTTTAGTGGAAAATAATCTTATTATCAACAACCAGGACATTTTGCTTGAATCCATCTCAAGTTTAGTGAACCATGACTAGAATAAAATTTTGTAGGTTATTCCTTCTAGTAAGGAGATCAAAGAGGCTATCTTTTCCTTTGGAGGAGACAAAGTTGTTGGCATGGATGGGTTTCCCATGTTCTTTTTCCAAAATTTCTGGTTGATTGTTGAGAAGGATGTTTCTAATGTTGTGAAGGAATACTTTGGAAGTAGATGTCTTCTCAAAGAAATCAATGGAACATTTTTAGATCTGATTCCCAAAGTTGTTGGGGCTTAGTCCTTTGATCAGTTTAGACCTATTAGCCTATGTAATTCTTTTTATAAGATTCTATAAAAAATCTTAACTTCTAGATTGCTGACTATCCTCCCTTTGTTAATTTCTCCATAGTAGAATGGCTTCATTCAGGTGGTAGAAAAATCCTTGACTGTTATTTTGGTTCATGAAAACATTCACTCTTCTTTTGAAGGGGGAAAATAGGGTTTTCTCCTCAAACTTGATTTGTCTAAAGCTTATGACCGGGTGGATTGGAAGTTTTTGTGTCTGGTTCTAAGGAAGTTTGGTTTTAATGAGAGGGTTATTCAAATTATATCCCAACTGATTTCTACTACCTCCTTTTCTATTATCATTAATGGGTTTGCCTCCAAGTTCTTAAAAAATACTAGAGGCTTGAGACAGGGGGACCCTATCTCCCCTATTCTTTTTACTCTATTGGCTGAAAGCATGGGGAGATACTTTAAACTTCTGGTGGATAAGGGTGTTATCCAAGGATTGTGACCTTCCTCCAATCCTATGACATGCTCCCATGCACAATTTGTGGATGACACTATCACTATGGGTACTTCCACTATCAAAGAAGCTAGAGCTATGAAAATGCCCTTAATGTTTATACAAGTTCTACTGGCCAATTGATCAACTGGAACAAAAGATCCTTATTCTTAATTAATACCCTAGCTAATAGGCAGGCCAGAATTGCCAATATTTTAGATTGCAAGATCAGTAACTTTCCCTCTTCCTATTTAGGCCTCCTCCTTGGGTTGAATGTTACTGATTCTTTTTGGAATCTGCTTCTAGACAAGTTTAACAAAAAGATGGTTGGATGGAAAGGTATCATGTTATCTCAAGCAAGAAAGGTGACCCTCATTAAATCTTCCTTGCAAAGTTTGGTAGTTTATGCTCTCAGCCTGTTTAAGATACCTCTTAAATTCTCTGACAAAATTGAAAGCATTCTCAAACATTTTCTCTGGTCTGGAGCTAGGGAAAAAAATTGTATCCCCTTGATTTCCTGGGATAAGGTTTGTAAAACCAAATCTTTGGGGGGATTGGGATTAAGATCGATCAAAGTTATCAACAATGCTCTTTTGGCCAAACAGATTTGGAGGATCTTTGGGGAACCTAAGGATTGGAACAATATATGCAGACAAAAATATCTCTATGACATCCCTTCCATAGATGTCCTCCTATAGAACACAAATAAAGTTAAAGGTTCCATTTTTTGGAGAAATATAAATAATGCTAGAAATCTTGCTAGCAAGGGGAAGAAATGGAAGTTGGGAAATAGCCAAAAAATTAGGTTTTGGGATGATCCCTGGTTGATGGAGAGACCCTTGAGTGATAAATTTGATTATCTTGATTCTATGAACTAGTGTAAAAATAGATATGGTACTAAAGTTAAAGATTACTAGATTAACAACTGTTGGGTGAATTTGGTAGGGATAAACCTTGCTTTTGATAGTATTGACAAATCTCTTTTGGCTTAGTGCATTTGTGCTACTAAGGATGACTCCATAATTTAGGGTCTTTCTCCAAATGGGTTTTTCTCAGTTGCTATCACCATCTTACTTTAATTTGAACCACCTTCTTCTAAACCTTTTTGGGCCAAGGCTTGGAACAATGCTCTCACTCTTAAGATTGAGATCTTCTATTAGATTTTCATCCAAAATAAATCCCTTACAGTAGACAATCTCAAAAGAAGGGGATTATATATCCCTAATAGATGATGTTTGTGTTGTGTTGTTGAGGAAGATGCTAACCATCTTTTCTTGCATTGTCCTTTCTCTCAACATGTTTGGTCTTTTTTTTGCAAAAATGTAACATATGCTAGATTTTTCTCTATTCCATCTAGGAATTTTGTTAGCAATGGCATTGTCCTAGTGCCAATGATGTGGTTAGTAAAACCTAGAAGATGGTGGCCCCACATGTGGCTTGGAACATATGGAAAGAAAGGAATAATAGAATTTTTCAGGAGAAGAACAGTAACTATGCTAGTGTGTTTGAAAAAGCCCAAAGAGGATGCTATGAAAAACTAACTATGGAAAACACTCAGCATTGCTGGAATATAAAGGAATCTAAGTCTAAGGATGGTGGATGTGAGAACAGTTTTGGAGCTCTCCTCTAGAAGGGTGGATAAAGATAAATTTTGATAGGGTTGCCAAGGGAAATCCTAGCTCAGATGGGTGTGGTAGCATAATTAGAGATTGCAATGGAAATTTTATTTTTGCTATTTCTACCCCCTTGGGAACTCAAACCAATCACATTGTTGAAGCCATGGGAGCTCTTTATGGTCTTCAATTTGCCAAAAACCTCAATTTTTTTAATAATATTTAGCTTGGAGGAGACTCTATGAACATTATTAAGTGTCTTAAGGGAGAGTTTTTACCTTCGTGGACCATTGATAATGTTATGTCAAAAGTGAAGGAAATTATTTCAAACCATGCCAAAGTTCACATCTCACACGTGTATAGAGAAAGCAACAATGTGGTTGATAGCTTGGCTAATGTGGGAGTTAACTCTGATGATGTCTTCACATGGGAGAGCTTTGTGAATTTTAATGAGGACACAAAATCAAAAATTAATTATGACAAAATCATCCATAAGAAAGGAAAGCTTTAAGATGCTTAGAATCACACGCATGAGTACTACAAAGCCTGCATGTAGTTATTGAAAAGAGTGGAGTGGTGTACTTGGCATTAATATCATCATTATATCCCATGCATTTTGGGTTGCTATTTCCATCTACATTAACATTACTGAGAAAGAAAACCTTTGCAAGCATAATCAAGAAACTGGGAAGAGTGATTGGTGTCTGGTTTTGATCTCTATCATCATGGGTGGTGATCTTAAAAGGGGGGAGCCTAAAAACTGTCATAGGCTTAAAGTAAAATACATGGCTATGCTGTAGCATAAACTGCAAAAGGGCGGAGTCACTCTATATCTGGAAATACTCCATGGGTTTGACAAATTTGTCACTCATAAATTCTTCGATGGTTGGAAAAATGAGACCATCACAATGGATGGGAAGAATACCAATCTCTCGGTTGAGCTCATAGCTCAGGTTACTAGTATCCCCAACAAGGGTTTAAAGTTTTACAGAAACTGGAAGATCTCAGACATGGCGGTTAAGAAATTTCCTATGTCTGAGAAGGAGAAGGAGGCTTTCTCTGAAGCTCATGCTAATGGGTTCATTGATGTTTACAAGATCAAAGAAATTTGGCGTAGCACTCTCCTGGTTATTATGGACTACTTTACTCTCGATGGGCGGTTTACTCAGGTGCATTCCCATCACTTCATGTTCCTTAATCATTTTAGGTATAAGGATATTATCAATATTCCTTACTACTTACATATCTCTTTAATTAAAAGCCTTAATGAGCACAAGAAGAAGTCCAATAAGGCCATTCGGCATGATGGGTTGATCTTATTGATTTATGAATACATAAGGGATTCCACCCCTAACCCTACTATCACTACTCCCATTTTGGGTAAAGGTAAAAGGATTCGAGAAGGTGATATTGAAATCAGTTCTAAGAAAATGAGGACTGTGAAGAAGGAAGCTTCTGAGTGTAGCTATGATGACAATGTTACTAATGATTCTGAGGATGAGGAAGGTTGTGATACCCAGAATGTGCAAAGCCCTAACAAAGAAGAGGAGGAAACTGAGGACTCCGACAATAATGCCCTCTCTCAAGATTTGGGAGAGGATGAGGTAAAAGATTGTGAGGGGTCTGTGAAGAATGTAGAGCCAGAGACTGATGTTAATGCTAAAGGCAATGGTGGTACCTAGTAGAAGGAAGATCTTACTACCCACAATAGGGAGACTGATAATGATTCCAAGAACATAGACAAAGAGAACAAGGGTGGCAAGGAGAATGAGGACATTGTCAACTTGGAAGGTAAGTCTCAGGATATTTTGAATTCTAAAGAAATTTTCGTTCAAAATTCCCAAAACCTTGAAGATTTGGTTGATAGTGCTATACATTATACCGAGATGCGTAACCCTGATAGGAATTTAAAAACTAAGGAAGTTCCCATTCTGGATGAGTTTGTGGCTGGTATGAGGCACAATGTGCATATTTCTCAAGATACCCAGGATAACATTGAAGAAGAGAGGGAGGACACAAGTGAAAGAAGGGTTAGAGAATCCTCTATTAAATTAATTTTTGAGGACTTTGAAGATAAGGAGGAAGTCACTATTGGTGCCCTTCAAACTGCAAAAGCTAAGGCTTTATACTTTTTCAGATTCAAAAAATGGTGTTTCCATGAGATAAAGAGGCTTAATCTTAAATGCAGGAAACTTGAGGCCATAAATGCCAGTCTTCAGGAGAAGCTAGAAAAAAGGGCTCAATGAGGGCAATTTGACTTAGAATTCAAACTCTGCAATCTCTGATGTGCAAAAAAAGGATGGATAATATAGAGAGCATAATTATTAACATTCTCCAACACAGTAAGGACAATATGAAATCTTCCAGCATCAATCTAAAAGACCTGGTCAATATGATGGATAGCGGCCTTGATGAGGAAACTGGCCATAAGAATGATACCTTCGAGGCTACAAGTGGGCTGAGCTCTAGAACCCATGCTAGTAGCAAGAATAAATCTCCCTCTATTAAGAAGAATGTTGAAGAGTTGAAATGGGTCATTGGGAGGATGGATGATATCCAGGCCAAAATAGAGAAAACTCTGGATGAAAAAGATGGAGTAATGTATTATGTCAACTGAGATGGTGCCTTGGCTAGTTTTTTGTCTCTCAGGCTATTTTTTTCTTATTTTCCTATTTTTTGTTGCCCGTGTAGCCCTCCTATGGGTCGTTCATTGATGTTGTCTCTTTTTGTTGGTGCTAATTCTTTCTATCTTTTGTTTTAGGATATGTAAAGGGTTTTGAGTCCCCTTCAAAACCTTCTTTTTCTAGTAATCAAAATAAAATTAGGGAGTGACTTGTTGATAGCTAGATTGACACAAAATCTAGCATAGACTAGTCTATATTTTGTCAGGGTGACCCTATCCTCTGTGACATAATGCCCAAATGAGTTACTAACCCATCTAAAAATTTATTCATCCCAAAACTCTAGGAGAGGCCCAACATTCGAACCCACATAAGAGCCATATAGTTGATCTCAACAGAAGGCTCAAAGCTAGGTTTCCATTTATCTAGGGTAAGAAATTTTTTTCCACAATCCCATGAGCATGACAGAATAAAGATCAGGTCTTCCTTAGTAGTGAACTTGAAAAAAAATAAAAAACAAGCCCCCTGGCATTGTAGAAATATTAATGCTCCCTTTCAGCTTCTATTATGAAGCAACCCATTTCCTAAACATATCAATGGAGGGGCAGAAAGAAAATAACCTCCAAACTAGAGCTAGGTGCATATTTGAGACAATCCGGTCCAAAACAGTGTTTGGGAGGGAAATCTTAGTGCCTTTGTCCATTTGAATAAAATCCATGAGAAGAGATTCCAGGGCATTTTTGGGGGCCCCAACCAATGCATTTTTCTAGTCAAGATTATAAAAATCACTACCATGGGACCCCTCTGACATATTGCCAAAATAAGATGGTTGAGCAATTCCCGAAAAAATGCCAAGAACTTCATGTGAATTTTGAGGCCTAGGAGAAGGATTCACGACAACTGTATTGGGAGGGGGTCAGGTTGTGGGGAGGAAGATTCCTCCTCAGAGACACCATCCATGTGATGTAGTAGGAAAATTCAAACAAGAATTGAGTGGGAAAGTTGCAGAGCGAGTTGCTTCTTCTATATAATCCTAAATTTGTTATTTAAATTAAATATATCTATTTATTATTAAGCCGAGAGGCTTGCTACACTAATAGAAAAAGGATGAGTGTTAACCATCCTTTTCATGTCAACTTTTTCCTTTAATATCCTTAAATTTCTCTTCAATGTTTAAATATAGCCCTCCAAAATTATAGTAATTTAAACACATCAAGATTTAGTGTTGTCATATATAGAAGATTTAATTTGCACATAAAAAGTTCATTTTCATAGACATACCTTTAAATCTACCATTTGATAAGAAAAATATTCTCATAAAAGTATCGTATAATGACCACCTATTTCTAAAATCTATCACAATATTTCTAACATTAAAATAAAAACTAGATATATATTTATATATACTCATTTCATACTAATAATTACTTATTCTAACAAAACTATAGTGAAAAAATTTACTTTTACAATATACGTACTAATTAGACCTACATTTTTCTTAGAGATACCTTTTATCTATTTCATAGATTGCATGGAACATATGAATTATTTATCATATTTAAATAGTTTTTCTCTTATTATAGTTTTTGGTATTAAAATAGTGAAAATGAGGGTGTTGTCCCTTAAGTACAACTTCCCAAAGAGCGTATGATTAGCATATTAACAATAACAACACAAATATTGTAAAACCTAGTAGCTAACATAAAAAATATCAACTAATACTAAACATTCACAATATCAAAAAGGAGTTAATATATCTGGGTCTAACACCCAATATACTACCAAAACTACTATAAGTCTGATAAAAAAGCCTGCAAAATTTAAAAAGGCTTTCAAAATCTTTTGTGGTTTCCCCAATATGACACCATCCCATCATTAACGAGTATTTCTTTCCATCACATGGTAGAGATCCATTCTATGTTGTCACATCATACTTCTTGTTAGACTTATTAAGTTATTGTTGGCATTGATTGTCATTGATGTTAAAACCTCCATACCGACACTCTGGTGGTATTGGTTGATTGTTGGTAGTTTTGGTTATGTGCATGTTGATTTTTGGTTATGCAACAGGAGTTTCAGTTAAACACATGGCATGTTCAATATGAAAATTTTGGTGTTCCTGATGTTTCTTGGCAAGCGTACAATGTTGTATTCATGACTCTTATGGTTTGGTGCACTTTTTTGTGGTTTCAGATGTATCAATTTATGGTGATTGTGTTGGCTACAATGTTTCTACAAGTATCTAGATAGTTGTACAGTTCATCACATGTCTTTGGTATATCAGCTACAACGTATGGTGGTGATTCTTCTATTGATGATTAAATATTTTGGTCTTGGTTGTGATAGTTCTTGGAAAATATAACATGCGTTACAATATCTTAAGTGTGACCTATTTGTAGGTCATGGTGTAGTGTGTGAATAAATGTTCTTATGTATGTCCTAGATTTAGGATCGATACTATGTATTAAATGTTACTATAATTTCCTTAGCATTGGGTTTGTCACACGTTTGGTGTGAAACTGACATATGCATGTTCGAATACCGATATAAAATAAAAGAGAACATTTTTGCATTTGTTTGTTGTAAGTGTGGCATGTGGTGAAAAATATAGTGCGAATCGGTAGCAGTGTTGTATGTGAGAAATGATATCTAAGAAGGAAGATTGAAGGTTTAATCAAAGATTACATACAAACAATAGTGGATTAAATAGATGGGGATCTACTGGTGATTGTGGTGACAAAGCTAAAATTATTGATCTATTCACGCATATTCATATGCAAGTTTATCAATTCTTATTTCATTGCATCTATCTTTGTATTGATAGTGAGCCTATTCATATTTAAGGGTAGTTAGCCCAACTAGCAATGAGAACAACTGACAATGAGCCTTTGTACAAATAATCTTAACCGGTGTCACCTTAACAATTGTTTTCATTTCATGCGAATTAGCTTCTTCGTAGTTTTTCCCAGTTTGGGTTTTCCATGTAAATATTGGTGCTCTCTGTGTTAGTGCTCCTTTTACAAGTTTACATTTTATGTGCTTAACCGATAAATCAAAAGTTGTTATTATTGTTTTTTAATAATTTACTGATAGAGTAAAAGCTTTGTAAAGTGTGTGGGAATAATTGATTCACCCCCCTATTAGTTATTCAAATTTTTCAACAATTCCATGTGGCATAAAACTTGGACTCAAACTCACCACCCCATTTTCCAAAGTCATCATATTCAAATTTTCCATCCTGCCACTTATAGATTATTCTTTTATCCTTTGCAAGGTAACACTTCTTCCCCTGTTGAACCATTGATTTATACTTATTAATATCCCCCAAATAATTTTAAGTTTAATCCCCATTTACCACTGTATTAGAGGATTTTTCTTCCACAATAAGGATCTTCACATGGAGTGGGAGGTGCTTTGCATGTGTCTAACATCTACTTCCTTCTATAGGTAGACCCATGGTAGATATGGCATCAACCACACTATTGCCTTCCCTAAAAATTCCTATTATAGTTGACTCAAAACATGGCTTTTGATTTATAAATATACTATCTTATAATATTGCAATATGTTCTAAAAAATACAAACTATTATTTAAATTATTTAATTATTTATCTTTGGTAAGTGTTGTATTTTTTGATATGTTTAATAATCAAGGTAGGACTACTTGATAGAACAAACTTTATATATGTAGAGCATTATTTTTGTGTTTTCTATTATGGTCAATGCTCTATATCATTCATATTTATGCAACCACTTTCAATATGTTTATTTAGGTCCACACGTACTTAAAGATGAAATAATTTATTTTCTTATTATATCTTTTTTCTAACAAGCTTGTCAATGATGCTTACAATACAAACCCTCTTAGATAGGTCAAAAAAATTGAGTTGAAATATTTTTAGTAGTAATTTATTACTAGATTAGATCCTCAACCTATGATGATAATCATGAGTCATCTTTAGTATCATCACACATACAAGATTGAATTTGCACACATAAAGTCCATTTGCATTGACATGCCTTTAAACTTGTCATTTGACGAGAAAAATACTTTGATATAATAGTTTAAAAACATTCAATTATCATATATAATGGCCATCCTTAGGGACTATGATAATGCCTTGGGTCAATCCATTGACTATGGAAAGAGAAACATATTTTTATTTAACACTAAGTAGGATCTCCAAGTCAAGCTCAGGGATATATTGGGCTGCCAGTGTGTTGACTTATCGGGTACCTACCTTGGTCGTCCCTAACTATCAAGGAGGTTACTCCCAACACCTAGAATGTCATACTTGAAAGAATTTAGAGGAAGTTATATAGTTGGAAGGGAAAGATGTTAAGTCGTACTATGAAGCTTCAACTCCTCTTAGCCTCCTTACAAGATAAGTCAATTGATTTCTTATCCCTATTTTAAATTTATAAGGCTATGCCAGAAAAAATTGAAAAAATTCAATGTTCTTTCCTCTGGATTGGTATGGAGGAAAAAAAGAGAATGGCACGGGTCAATTGGGACTCTGTCTGCAAACCCAAATTATTGGGAGGCCTTGGAATTAGGAGGTTGACATACTTAAATAGAGCTCTAATTGCCAAGGTCGGCTGGAACTTGGCTATTGGTCTAGTTGATTGGTGCAAATTTATGTAGGAAAAGTATCTGAACAATGGGAGCTTCCATGGGGCCCTTGATTCTCACAGGGAAGATAATCTCATTTGGACAAAGAATCTTTCTAGAGCCCTTTCTGTTCAATTTTCTTACTCTCTCCTGATTAGGAATAATGTTGACACTGACTGTTGGAGGAAGGTTTGGAATTCATAATTAATCCCCAAGATTAGTTTATTCTGGTGGGCATCAATGCATGGAAAAGTTCTTACTCAAAAAAATCTTATCAAAAGAGGGTTCCAAATGCCTAATCATTGTGTTCTATGTAAAAGGGAGGAAGAGACAATTCAATATATTTTATTCATTTTCCCTTTGCTTCTCATACTTGGCATGATATTTTACAAAGGTTTAACATCCAATGAGTGTTTAATGTTAACCTTCAGTAAAATATACTTAATTGGAAGTGTCCTTCAAGACATCCCCTCATCAGACATCTATGGAGACAAATCCCCCCACATGTTTTCTAGTGTTTAAGGAAGGAGACAAATAATAGGATCTTTAGGGATTTGGAATATACTACTGATAATGTGTTGTCAATCCTCAATAAACTCTTGCTTGAGAATATTGCAGTAGGTAAATGGAAAATCCCTGCCAAACCACCTTCACTTTGGGATTGTAAGCTTGCTGAGAAGTGGAAGATTCCAAAATCCTTTCATAAGTTTGTCAGATCCAAGAGAATTACCAGGAGTAATATTATTTGGAATGCTCCTCAACCTTCCGAGTTTAAATTGAATTTTGACAGAGCTAATATACTAGGTGTTGGTGTTGGAGGAGGGATAATTAGGGATCATAAAGGGGATCTTGTGGATACATATGTTGTAAATCTTGGAATCTATACAAGAAAACAAGCCAAAGGAATGGCCCTATTTTGGGGCCTTAAGATCACCCTCTCCATTGGCATAAAAGTCTTAGAGATTGAAGGTGACTCTAGACTAATTGTTGAAGCCACCAGAGGAACCATGTGGGCTGGTTAGAGGGTGGAGGAAATACTTAAATACATAAGACCCCTTTTGGCTAGTTTTGATGAGTTCACTCTACAACACATCTTCAGAGAGGGAAACACCATTGTTGATTCCGTAGCTGCCATTGGGTTGGAGAACGGGGTTTTACACTGTTGGAGAAGGAGAAAGACTCTACTGGATGTAACAAAACCCCTTAGAGTGAAGGAGAAAATAAAACAAGTCCCTAATATAAGGTGCTAAAATGGTGTATTGGTCCCTTTGCTAGACTCTTTGGCCTCCAGTTGGTAGATCAGGACAAAATTTAAATTTGAATTCCTATTCATTTTCACCCTATAAACAAAACCTTTGCATGTGGCCATGTAATCTATACTTGACAAATACATGTCATCTCATGCCTAATTATAAGGGGTCGTGGTGGCAATCAATGGGCATGAGTATTTGGAAAGGTAAGATTTTGGGAAATGTGACATTTATTTGAAAAATGGCCTTATAGATTTCTCCATATTACGTCCTAGGCTTTTAATTATTTTTTGCCACATCTCATATGGGAGAAAAGATTGTCCACACAAAACTTCTAGCCTCCTTGAGTTGGAATCAAACAAAAGAAGTAATTATAATCATTACATATTTTATTTCCCTCTTAGTCAGTATTTTGTGTCCGTCTTTTTTGATAAACTTATTCTAAAGTGATTGAATCTTTGCAAATTATCTCTTCAACTCTCATTTGGTGACTCTATTACTAGTAGTTCTTTGGCCTTGGCGGATCTTAGTATGGGGGGGGATTGGATCTAAGTAGAATAGGATAAGTATGATGAATATAAAAATAACCCCACTATTTGGCACATTTGTAAGGAAGGGGAAATTGTGCCATTTATTGAATACATGTCTGGTTACAATGAGAGCCTCTCTTGCCAATTTGTTTCCTCTTGGGTAGAGAAGAGGGTTACAATGGGTGGCATTTTGTTTGAAGTCAATGAAGACATCTTTTCTCAAGCCACGACCCTGCCCACTGATGGTAGAAAATTGAAGAAAATAAACCATGTTGCCGGCGTGACCAACCTTAAGCAATTATTTCATGGAAAAGAACAACTAGTGAAACTCCACAGAGGATTTGATAGGGAGAAATTACCTCCTCCATGGGATCAAGTGTGTATTGTAATCAAGAAGTATTTTACTCTCGAGGGAAGGTTTGGAGTTTACTATTATTACCATATGTCATTTCTTAATCACTTTTGAATTCATGAATTGATTTTAATTCCTTTCTTTCAGTTACATTCACTAGAATTCATTGTTAATGATGTCCTTGATTCTAAGAAGTAGAGAAAGAAATATACTATTTTACATCAAGGACTTATGTTTAGGATTTATAATTTTCATCTTTCCCTATGTCTACCCTGTGCCATTATTGTTCAAGAGGTCCCAGCTTCCTGACCCCATCCTCATCTAGCCTTATGGATGCCCTAATCCCTAGTACAAAGAAGTGTATCAAGAAACCCAAAACTCTGTTGAGTTTCCCAGATAATTCCCCCAAGTTTGAGTCTCCTAAGAAGCCCCGTGACAAGAAAAACACTAACCCTACCACCCAGTTGAAGACTAAGGCTTCCAGAAAAGCTAAATTTAATATCCAACACATTGATTTCGATGTTGAAATTATCGAAGAAACTAGTACGCCCCATCCTTCCACCAAACTTGTTGTTAAACCCCAGGGGAAGGGAAAGAATTTGAAAGATGACTCCTTGGAGGAGGATGAAACTAGTGAGTCTAAGAGCCATGAGGAAAAGATATCTAGAAAGAAACTCATTCATCTAGAAGTATCTCTTCCTATGTCTCAGAGAGTTTAAAGATGGAATCTCTTGATCTTACACATAAAACTAAGGTGAGAAGTAAGATTAATTCTCGTGTTGATGCCACCTCCCCCATCGAAGTGAAGGATGTGACCACTTCTAAGGAGAAGACTATTTCCAGTGATGTGCGCAGTAACTTAGGGCTATGTGGGGGGAGGTTGGCAAAATTAGGAATGACATTAAAAGCTTGGGGAATAGGTTCCTAGAGCTTTCAAAGTTTACCCTCAAGGTGATGCACTCCTTTGCTACCACCCCTTGTTTATTGCAGGAAGACAAGACTGGAGCGAAGGACTTGAAGGATGGTTACTTTAAGGACCTCTTCAAGTTCCTCATGGAGGATTGGGCTCAGATGATGATGTCGAAATCATGTGTGTTGAAAAAGAAGGCCTAGCCCTTTGGCCCCTATTCCTTTTTGGTGGTTTTTTTGTTAATGGTTGTGGTAGCCAAGGTTTAATTTGGCTTTTTCTGATGATAGGTTCTATAGTTTTATCTAAACTTTACTAGTATGGCCTTGCAAGGCCTTTAAACATGACTTTTTTATAACTGCTTTATTATGGTTAAGACTATTGTGGTTTGTATTGATAGTAAGTTAACTTTATCTTTGGTGTGCTTACATGTGTTAGTTATGGAGTGTCTATCTATAACTAGCTACTGGTTTATGTTTTTAATATTAAGTAGCCGACGTTTCTCTAGTTTTTTACTTAGTGCTATCAGTGTGTTGACAATGGCAATTCTACTTATAATCACCCTCTCAATGTTGTAATTATGGGACAACACCCTTGTTTTTTGTTGCTTTTAATATCAAAAACATCCATGACAATATTTCTAACACCAAAATAAGACTTAAATTATATGTATTTATATTCATTTAATTATCACATTAATTTCTATATTTATTTATTTATTAAAAGATTGCATGGAAATACATAGCAATTATTTATAATATTCAAATATTATTTTTATTTGTAATAGTTTAGCCAAAAGATAATTTTTTATTTAGATAGACAGTATCTTATGATATTGTGATCTATTACATACAAAAGAGAAATGGATATCTAAACTTTATTTAATTATTTATGTTAGGTAAGTGTTGTATATATTTCATTTTTAACAATCAAGATTGGACTAATCAATAACACATAGGCTTTTTGTATAGTGGGAAGGGGTGTTTATCTATGTTGGATAAGTGTTGTATATAATACTATCTAAATTTTATTTAATTATTTATGAACTTATACGTGTTGCATATATTTCATGTTTAATAATAATGGCAAGAGTAATTAGTAGAAGACATTTATCTTATATATGCCTAATAAGTGTTGTATATAATACTATCTAAATTTTATTAAATTAATTATGAAGTGTTGTATCTATTTCATGTTAACAATCACGGCACCACTAATTGGTGGAAGACATTTATTTTATATATAGAATGTTTATTTAGTATATAAGATGTTATTATACATTTTTCTATAAAACTTATATTTTTATAAGAGATACTTTTTACTTATTTTATATATTGCATAAAAATATATAGCAATTATTTAACATATAAAAATAATTCTTGTTATTTGTATTAGTTTAGCTAAAAAAATTGTACAAAAATATATAGTAATTATTTAATATATAAAAATAATTCTTGTTATTTGTATTAGTTTAGCTAGAATATGACTTTTGATTTAGATAGACATTATCTTATAATATTGTGATCTATACTATATAAGAAAGAGAAACTACTATCTATACTTTATTTAATTATTTATGTTAGGTAAGTGTTGTATATATTTCATTTTTAACAATGAAGATAAGAGTATGTGAAAATGTAGTTGTTTATCCATGTCTGATAAGTGTTGTATATTTTTCATGTTTAATTATCTAGATAGAAACAATTGGTAAATCCTACATTTTAATATATATCAAACATTATCTTAAAATTTTCCCCTCTTCCATTAAATATCACAATTTTTCCTATTATGATCAATTTTTTATCGAATATTCTTAATCCTACATTTTTAACTAGACATTATCCTATGACTTTTGATTTAGATAGACATTATCCTATAATATTGTGATCTACTATATAAGAAAGAGAAATTGCTATCAAAACTTTATTTAATGATTTATGTTAGGTAAGTGTAGTATATTTTTTCATTTTTAACAATGAAGATTAGAGTAATTAGGAGAAGAGAGACTTTTTAGTATATATATAAAGAGACATAGAAAGGGTAGTTGTTTATCTATGTTTCGTGAGTGTTGTATATTTTTCATGTTTAATAATCTAGATAGAAGTAATTGGTAAATCCCACATTTTAATATATATCAAACATTATCTTAAATTTTTCCCAATCCCATTAAATATCATAATTTTTCCTGAACAATTAAAACTACCATATATCAAGTCTATTAGATTTCCACAATCCATGAATATACTATATTAGTTTCTAAATTCGATTGGGTAGAGATTTTTAACCATCACCGTTTCGGATCATACTACATGTTCATGTTCTCTAGCATCCTGATGATGGATCATGTAGTATGATCCGAAACATTGATGGTTAAAAATCTCTACACAATCGAATCCAAAAACTGATATAGTACTACCATATATATTAACAATTCTTTTTAACACCTCTCTTAAACTAGCTTATCAAACAAATTCTCTACAATTTCTCTGTTACGATAAAAAACACATGCAATAAAGTTCAGAACAGTTTCTGCCGCTGCAGAAAACGTCTGAAAACTAAAAATAGGCAGCCGGAATCGAAAACAGCATTTCCCCCGCAGTTTCAAATTTAGACGTTTGTTGCGCCACATGTATTCAATCCCTGGCGGCCGCCTAAAGAAACGCAGCCATGATCAATGTCAAGAACCTGCAACAAATCTGGAGAACCCAAAACCCAAATCTTTAAAACACCTCCCAAGAAAAAGGCCTCCAAAACCAATCCCGAAACCAAAATCTTCATAAAGACCCCTGGAAAAATCCTCCAAAGCCATTAATCCAAGCAATGATGAACTCAAATTCCGGGCCAAAATAATTGAATCTCCTTTCTTTATTCACATGCCCTCGCACGTAGTAACGCCCCACAGACCCCATTGCAGAAAAATAACGCTCGCAGCCCCTTTTCATCCCCTGCATAACGCCCGGAACAACAATCATTCCCCATAAACCACCCAAATCTTGTATAAATATACACAGATTTCTATAAATTCTGAGAAGCACCGGGCTTTAATGAATCCGTCAGAAGCATTCAATCTTCTGTTTCGGTAGCCATGGAGGAGAAATCCGACGTCGGAATTGACAGCACATTCTTGAATCGTCTGTTGAGCAAGGAATCGAAATTAGGGTGTTCTTCCAGAGCCCTGTATTACGCGGCTCCTGGTGCCATTCCGTTCGGATGGGAATCCGAGCCAGGGACGCCCAAACATCGCCTGAATTTGGGGGAGGAGAAGTTTTTAGCGCCGCCTCTCAGCCCACCGCCAAATCTTCACAAGCCCTCCTCCCGATCGAAGCCCTGTTTGCCCGATTCGCCGCCGCATTGGCCTCTGAGATTGCCGGGGAAGATTTCGGCTTCGAATTTGTCTCTGAAATTGTCCGGCGCCTTTCAAATTGTGAAGGGGAAAATGAGGGGTTTGAGGTCGCAGAATAGGGTTTTTGCGCAGGAAGAAGAGCGCCGCCATGTTTGGAGGCGGCGATCCAAATCCTGCGAGAAGAAGAGTAATGGCGGTGGGGAAAATAGGGAGTGTACTGTTTGCCGCCGTTGGGTGCCTTCTAGTCTGAAGAAAATGGCGTTTCTTTCTGTGTATAATAAATGAAGTTTAGGGTTTAGGGCCTGTTCATTGAGCCCTGTAAAACTGGTTTATTGAATTGTTCAGTCAGGAGCTCTTAGTATGAGCAATAATAAATGATGGTGTGCAGAATATCTGATCGATTGCCATAATTGAAAATGGATGGAATAGGTTGAAGATATACATTAAAAGAAAAAGATCTGGTCTTCTTATCCAGCTTAGAAAACTTCCGGAGATGCATTGTTTAGGTTACAGCTGCAGACTTAATTGCCTGGTGTTTGCAACACTGGGCCACTGTTTCATTGGAGACTCATCCATAAATACACATTTAATACTTGTTTTGTTAAAAACCATGAAGTTTTTAGGATCCATCCATAAATACAGATTTAAGACTTATTTTTGTTAAAAACCATGAAGTTTTTAGGATCCATACATAAATACAGTTTTAAGACTTATTTTTGTTAAAAAACATGAAGTTTCTAGGATCCATAGTAACTGTTAAATGCATTGCAGGATCCATGACTAACTTATCACAGTTCATAAATCAAATTTATACAATTCATATTGTTGTTGAGAGTTCTTTAAATTTGATTGTGTTAAACCTTTCGTTAACATTTGGATCACTCTCGCTCTGGTCTATCATCAGAATAACAGAAAGTTTTGCAATCGTTCTCCCTGCTTTATCATCAGAATAATAGAGAACTGAATGAGAAAAATGATTTGTTGTAGAAGAAAACAACCAAGAATAATAGAAAACTGAATGAGAAAAAAGATTTGTTGTAGATGAATACAACCAAAAAAAAGAAGAGAAAGGGAGAAAATTGCTCACTTCACAATCAAGTATTTTTTTAATCTTTCAAAAGTTTTTACACAATAATCTTTCATTAAGTCATTATTTTGTTATGTTAGATATAATTTTCTATTTTTAAGAGATTTTTTTTTTTTGGATTAATTATGTGTTTTTTTCGCATCAACATTTTGGATCACTCGAGATAGATGCTCATTCTCTTTTTTATTGTGTAATTTTCCACACTTATAAAAATATCTCCTACTTATCAATTGATGAGCTTAAGGGGCTTTATAATGAATGGTTCATAAGGCACGTCACTTGTTGAAGATTTTGCAAATGGTGTTGCAAGCAAAGTGAGGTTAACCTTGGACGAAACTCCGTGGTTAAGCGCACTTGAGCTGGAGTAGTACTAAGATGGGTGATCTCCCAAGAAGTTCTGATGCTTCACCTCAATGAGAAACATCTAGATGTAATGAGTGTAATACTTCAAAAATGGGCTATAGGTTCATTAACCTCTTATATCTTCAAATCGAATGAAATCGACATCAAAGTCCTAACTTAAGACACATATGCACATTATCAAATTTAATTAATTATCCTAAATTCTGCATTGGAGAATATTCCTAGCAATATTTTTATTTTATCCTAATTAGCTTTAATTTAATAATTATTTAGTGATAAATTTTATTTATCCTAAAGTTTGATTAATTGAATATTCTGAATATTTAATTAATTAGATTTAATACTGCCACTTAATTATTTAATTAAATTTAATTCTCTTTATTCCTAATTAATATTGTTTTTATTTTGACAATAAATCAAAATTCTTAGAAACAATCAATTGAATATTTATTTAATTGATTTAAAATCAAAGTTGTCAAATTTAATGATTTAATTAGAATAAAATTTGATTTAATAATTGATTAATCCATAAATCAATTGTTTTAATTCAAAAAAATAGTTAAATGGAAAATAAATCACTTTATTTATTAAATTAATTCATATTAAATCATGTACAATCACAAAAGCAGTCAACTTTAAAACAATTGCTAATTTCAATTTGTAAACTCTTTAAAACTCAACATCTGATGATGAGTTGAAAAAGAGAACTAGAGCTCTATTTTGAAATAAAAATTATTTTTGCATGATTTTATGAGTTTATTTATTCTTCATTTCTTGTTAACTCAAAAATCAACCTAAGTTTATCAAGAGTGATTTATGACTTTTTTTAATGCATCTTCAAGCCTTGGATTTCTATAAAAATAAAGCTCAGCTCTTCATAATTCATCTCTCTAAATCTCTCAAGCTTTCAATCAATCTCATATCTCTCAAAAATCACTCAAGCTTACAATCTCATATTTTCAAATTTGCACAATTTTTAGCTGGCAATCAACACCTCGAAATTGCATCCACTCTAGCAAATTTGTGATTGAAGAATCAATCTTTTGCGAATCAAGGCTATTGTGATATTTTCATTTATTGTTTTGAGCATTCATAGTTTCATATCATAGATTTTTATATGCATTCATAGCATTTCTTAGATTAAATCTGCATTCAAACTCAATTTCATACATTATAGCTTAGATTCGTACAGTTTCTCATTCTTATTATGTAGAAAATACAAAAAGATAGATTAATTTGCATTCATATTTCATTGCTTCCATTATTTTAAATCTTTTGTTTAGGTGTTGCATTATCACTGATCTCGATTTCAATCTGAGAATATCATACTCACACCTCCTAGAAGACAGTAAATCGTCTGGTTAGCATAGTTTCAATTATTTGCAAGATCTCAATTTTTGCTAACCTCTAATATTTTACTGAAGTGTTGTGTGTAAAGTTAGGTATAAAATTTACACACACATTTTTAGCACCCATCGTGGGGCCCTGAAATGGGTTTCCATTTTATTCTATCAAATTTCTATCATTTTTCTCGAACCCACGACTACAAGATTAATTTTTGTGAGTTTTGTGATAAATTTTTGGGTTGTCTTTCTATAAATTTGACTGATATTTTTATTGGTACATGCACATATGACATGATAAAAATTTTAAATTTATATTTCTGAAAAGGTATTTGAGTTAGCTTTCATTTTGTGTTAGTTTGAATTAATTTTATTTTGATTTGCAGACGTTATGATCATTTTAGTGAAGACTAGTCTAAACCTGATTTCTAAAAATCTGACTGATATTTTTATTGGTACATGCACATGTGACATGATACAGATTTAAAATTTATATTTTTGGAAAGGTATTTGAGTTAGCTTTCATTTTCCATTGGTTTGGATTAATTTTATTTTGATTTGCAAAAGTTATGATCATTTTAGTGAAGACTAGTCTGAACCTGATTTTATAAAATCTGACTGATATTTTTATTGATATATGCACATATGACATAATACAGATCCGAAATTTATATTTCTGGAAAGGTATTTGAGTTAGCTTTCATTTACTATTGGTTTGGATTAATTTCGTTTAGATTTGAAAAAGTTATGATCATTTTAGTGAAGACTGGTCTGACCCTGATTTTATGAAATCCGACTGATATTTTTATTGGTACATGCACATATGACATGATATAGATCTAAAATTTATATTTATGGAAAAGTATTTGAGTTAACTTTCATTTTCTGTTGGTTTGGATTAATTTCGTTTTGATTTTCAAAAGTTACTATTGATTTAGTACAGACTAGTCAGAATCTGATTTTTTATGACAACAGGTTTTTCGATTATCAAATGACATATTATCTTTGACTAACTTGATTTTCTACCATGTGGGGTTGACAAGTTGCGTTTCTTTTTTTATGAATTTTTATAATAGTAGGTTTCATGTACAAGAATATGTAAGTTTTTCATAACAATGGTTTGTAGGTGCAGGTGCAGGTGCAGGTACATCCTGTGGGTACAAAAGATAGAAGACAAATGCTCAAAAATTGCTAAAACAGGTAAAATCTACTAAGCACATTGCGAGGAACAGGTATTCTATTACATTTGATAACACTTCATTTTGGAACATAAAACAAACTCTCTTGTGTCAAGCTTGAGTGCTTTTACAACTTTCATAATTCACACTTCAGTTTTGGGCTATAAAATGAACATAGATTTGTTTTTTGCATATTTGTTACACATAGTAAATAGGCCCTATGAACACTATTTGTGGATGATCTCGAGAGAGTGGGCTTCTTATGCTTGCTCATGCATGCAAATCTTTTCTTGACGAAGGATCCCATTGTAGGTACGAAGGTTACTGAAAGCGTCTCACGTTCTACTAGATTTGTGTCTTCAACTTTTGATTGATACATTCTCTCTCCGGAGGGGTTGATAGATCATAAGCGGTTGACATCATAGATCTTTGTGAGATAATCTTGGTCTTAGCGTGTCAGATTAATCTTTCTTTTTTGTTTTGGTTAAAAGTGAAAAGGCTAGAGGACTATGCTCTACTCCATTTTTGGGTAGTATTAGAAACTCATATTCTTGAATCTAGAACCAGTCTCCATGTGGTATCTTTTGCGAGTCACCTTTAGAGAGGGTTAACCATAGTGGACATTCCCTTAATTGGGTCAACCACATGGACGAAACCTCAAGCGGTAATAGCCATTTTCATCGTGATAGCAACAACCGCTCTATAAATGTCCTTGTGGAGGAAATCTTCACAGGTGTGGTCTCTTGTTAGGCTATCAGATCTCCCTAGCAGCTCTTGATTGATTAAATTCTCAGACTGTGTCAAAATCTCAGTGCGCCTGGATTAGAGTTCACCCTCTTGAGATCACAAAAGTTACAGAGTCAGACCATTACTACAAACCCTAGTGAGGCCAAATTTTTTATTTTCTAAGAATATGTGCGTTATTGAAAAACTTTTTAGAACATACACAAGTAGTATTTCTAGGGATTAGCACAATAAGTCACTATTGTTTGTTCATGCGCAAGGTTTTTTTTTCCCTTGTTCATTGTTTTTAGACGATTTCTTGCTCCCATTGCTTGCTATTCTGTGTGCTTGATATCTACTTGGTTACTTGAGACAAACTTTTACACAGATCTTCAAAAATTAGACAGAAAAATTTGCAAACAAACTGATATTGAAAAATTGAAAAATTGCAAATCTGAAGCAAAAATTCTTTTTGGTGTCAAAAGTCATCCTAAAATTTCAAAACTCATATCAAAGCCAAAGTCAAAGTTGTCAGAGATTGGTCAAATTTGTTAGAAATCCAATTTTTACAGCCTATTCCCAAATTCTATCAAAATAGCGAGCTGATTCCTATCATTTCTAGTCATCCTTGGTCGATCTAGGTCAAATCTTAGGTGCTATGACATGTTGCTCAACATCTAATGAACTTAAATGGTATCAAGTTGCACAAAATAACTCTTGGTCTTCTTTCTTCCACATCTCCCATGTCTTCTTGGTCTCCCATTTCCATCCTTTCTCTTCTTCCTAAACTCTTCACGTCTTCTTGATTCTTTTCCTCTTATTATCTAGTCTTCTTTCTTCTATTCATCTCTTCTGTCACTTCCATGCTTGATTCCTCGTCTTCCAGAACTATGAATTTCAGCTATCTTGTTATGGAACCTCTATTGAAAATGGATGATCTCAAACTCATTGCTCAATTCGAAGAGTATTATTCCTCCAAAAATCCCATGAGTGATAAGTTTATGATAGAAATAAAAGAAAAATTGATTAAATCAAACACCTTTTTTAGGATCATATGCATGATCCTATCACGACCTCCTTCTTCCAAATGTCTTTCATCTTTTAAGTCTTTTCATTCTTCCTCATCTTCCAAGTCTTCTTCCTCCACTGAGTCTTCACCTTCCTCTTCTCCCCGATCTCGTGCCTCTTCTACTTCTCCCAAGAGTCTTACTTCTCTTCTCAAGACATACCATGTTGAGCAACGTGATAACCCTTATGATACCTCTTTCATGGAGAGTGACACACCCATCTTTGAAGACTATGATGACTATGATGAAGGACAATATAATGATACTTATGACACCTCTGTTCCTAAGAGTCCTCATCGTCATGTGCTCGTGCTTACTGAAAATGGGACGTCACATTAGAAAGATCATGATGGTGATCCATATGATTCTGATTTTGAAAGAGACTTTGATGATTTTTGTGCACAATACCTAGATGATACATCTACTTCACTTGAGGAAGAGAAAGCTTACCGCGCTAATTATAAACATGCATACTACAAGAATCTCTCCTCTAAGAAGTCTCATGCTAAAAATAAAGATTATACTCTCAAGAAAGATCATGTTAATGTTGAATCTTTGTCTTGTGATGGTTCCCTTCCATCCCCTACTTCCTCCAATACTCATACATTTCCTAAAGCTTCCAAGTGTTTCAAATCTTTCACAAGTCTTTCATCCACCAAAGGTCCTAATACTTTTCATGCAGTTTCCTATAGTTATCCTTAAGGGCTACCTCTTAAAGATACTCAAGCTAACCTTTACTTGGCTGCAAATACTTTCAATAATGCTAAACCTAAAGAACCTAAGCCTTTATATGCTATAATTCTTACTTCAGCTAGTCCTCCACCATCTCTTCCAAAGTCTTCCATACAATTACAGCATGATCCCTTGTCCTTAGAAGTGGCTCCATGTCAAGAGGACTCTAAAAATGATAAAGAAAAAAACATAAAGAAAGATCAAGATCAAGAACCATCCATGTCATCCACTCCTTTTCCCGATGTCTCTTATCTGCTTCAGGGTTCTTTTGATCCTACATGCCCTTTCTCATGCATTCGACCATGTCTTAAGTCTTCTCCTAAGCAAGATCACGCTACTACTTACATTGTTGAGCTTATTGACAATCAAAATAACCTTACCCCACTTCCAATTTCCAAAGATGATACTTCCATTAAGGCTGGTAAAAATGGTGTTGTTACTTCCAATGTTAAGCTTATTGAAAATCAAGAGAAAAATTATGCACTTATGCTATCCAAAGATCCTTGTCAAGATCAAAGTCTTCCATCTTCTTATTCTACCACTCCATGTTCATTTCCACTTCCTACTCTTCCTAAGTCTTTGCAAGCTTTGAACAATCCTATCAAAGAAGGTGCTCATATTCAAGATGTCCACGATTCTATTAAAAATCTTAATGCTCATTCTAAAGATGTTGATGTCCTTGGTTGTCATATAAATGTTGATGAACTTGTTGATTATCCTTTTGTATCTTCCACGTCCATCCTTGGACCTCCTCCACCAATACTAAGAGCTTCACGTCTACCTTCCATCTTGGGTCCTTATGTCCCTTCACTTTCCCCTCCTAACTCTCCTAATTCATCATCCATCTTGGGTCCTTACGTCCCTCCATCTCCTATCCTTCCTCAAGATCAACATAGATGCACACCTTTGAATCTTTTTCATCCACCCACCCATCTAAACTAGTCATATCATCCTTCTTCCACAAGTCCCAAGTCTTTTGGAAATAACTTGAATGTTCAATACAAGAAAAAGAAGCAATACAAGAATCTATCAAAAAAAGATCACCATGTCTCCTCTAAACAACATGGAGACATAAAGTCAAAAGAGATATCTAAGAAAAAAATTATAAAACAAGTATGGGTTCCAAAATCCATCATTGAAGATATTCTCTCTAAATCATCAAAAAGAAATGAAAAGACTACGACTATATGGATTCCAAAATCTCTCTTGAAAAAGTTTGATGTTGAGCAACAAGTGAAGTTGACATTCAAGCTTCCAAAGACTTCCACTTCATCTTCTTCCAAAAATATTCTTCCATTCCATGCGTACCTCAACCATTGATATCTAGAAAATTCAAGAAAGTTTGATCTCACTGTTATCTTTTTGAGTGAATTCTTTCTCCTACTGTGAAACACAATCTTACCTAAAGATGTGAACGATAAAAAGTCACTACAGGTAATTCACACTGGATTTAGAATGATCTCTTGACTATTTGATGTGTTTGAAAGTAAGGCGTATTCTAGTCATCACAACGTCTATGTTCTGATGCTTATACAATTTTTTATATCAAAATGGACATGATATTTAGGTCATCCTAGCATTTGTGCCTTGGTGCTTATATCTAATCCGACATTTTGAAAATAAAATCAAAATTCATATGTCCATGGTTGCCTAACTAGTGGGTGTTGTATTGATTTCTACGCATATAAATCAATATTCATATGTCTATGGTTTCATAACTAGTGGGCATTGTATTGATTTATCCGGTTACCTAAAAGTTCAATGATGATAACAAATCGACACATGATCAGTGACTAGGTCCTAGGTCCTAGGTTTGCATTTCATTCTGCATTTCATTTTGCACTTTGCATGATCTCACAAATTGCTTGAACACTTAAACAATTCTTCCAAACCAAAAATGCTAAACATGACTACAAGAGTTGAATCTTACACGAAGGTCCATCCAACGAAATAGCAAGTAGAATCTTTTTTGGGATCAAAATCAAAATATGTGATCATTCATATTATTAACTGCTTGCATAATCGACCTTCAATCATCACAGAAATCTAGAATTCAACTTAACTGATTATCTTACATCAAACTATCAAAATTTTAACTTGGTCAACTATGGTCAACTCATTGTTTAACCTAGTCAAACTTGGTCTCCTAGACCTCTCAAATGATGCAGAACATGTTCTTGGATGTGTATAACCACTTCTCAAATCAATTAACATGCTTCTAAACCATTCAACGTTGACTTTTCTTGTTAGATTTCAATTTTTATCCCAAAGGGGGCATGGTATTGCACATCATTCAAACTCTGTAACTCAAATCTGTCAAATCAATCTTTCCTCAATGACCAAGACAACAACCACATCTAGTTGCTGACTCATCAAAAGTCCTCGTCACTTGGGGAAAATCTATTATCTCTTGGGGCATATCAGATTCATTGAGATCCATATCAATATGGTATCCTAATCTATCTTGTAAACTGTATCAGCTTTTTGTAACCATCGGTTCATTAGTGTTATTTCCTTGGTTCTTCGTAACTGATGGGTTCAGGATGTGATACCGATATTATTCATACGAGGACATTCAGGTCTGGAATCGGTCACTCACTTCTTCGCAATCATAAGGTTCAAAATTAGGCATTTTGGCACTTTTTTGTAATCACCGGTTCATTGTTGATATAGCTAGCATCATCTCGATTCCTGGTCATTCTGGGCCTAGGTCAGTATCTCTTTTTTCCAATCTTTCAATCGGTTTTTGTCTCGGAATCAGTTAATCTTTCAAATCAGTTTCATACATCTTTATCATACACATATTATTCTTTGAATCACTACGCTTCACACAATGATTCAAAGAGGGGCAAAATGTAATACTCCAAAAATGGGCTATAGGTTCATTAACCTCCTATATCTTCAAATTGAATGAAATCGACATCAAAGTCCTAACCTAAGGCACATCTACACATTATCAAATTTAATTGATTATCCTAAATTCTACATCGGAGAATATTCTTAGCAATATTCCTATTTTATCCTAATTATCTTTAGTTTAATAATTATTTGACGATAAATCTTATTTATCCTAAAGTTTGATTAATTGAATATTCTGAATATTTAATTAATTAGATTTAATACTGCCACTTAATTATTTAATTAGATTTAATTCTATTTATTCCTAATTAATATTGTTTTTATTTTGACAATAAATTAAAATTCTTAGAAATAATCAATTGAATATTTATTTAATTGATTTAAAATCAAAGTTGTCAAATTTAATGATTTAATTGAAATAAAGTTTGATTTAATAATTGATTAACCCATAAATCAATTGTTTTAATTTAAAAAAATAGTTAAGTGGAAAATAAATCACTTTATTTATTAAATTAATTCATATTAAATCATGCACAATCACAAAAGTAGTCAACTTTAAAACAATTGCTAATTTTAATTTGTAAACTTTCTAAAACTCAACATCTGATGATGAGTCGAAAAAGAGAACTAAAGCTCTATTTTGAGATAAAAACTATTTTTGCATGATTTTATGAGTTTATTTATTCTTAATTTCTTGTTAACTCAAAAATCAACCTGAGTTGAGGAACACCCCACAATGCAACAGTAAGTTGTGAGCCTCTCAATTGGGAGGTCTTGGGTTCAAGTCTTCTTGAGCCCCTTGTTGATCTTGGCTTCGGCCTATTACCTATCAAAAAAAAAAAAAATCAACCTGAGTTTATCAAGAGTGATTTATGAATTTTTTCAATACATCCTCAAGCCCTGAATTTTTATAAAAATAAGGCTCAGCTCTTCATAATTCATCTCTCTAAATCTCTCAAGCTTTCAATCAATCTCATATCTCTCAAAAATCACTCAAGCTTAGAATCTCATATCTCTCAAATCTGTACAATTTTTAGTTGGCAATCAACACCTCGAAATTGCATCCTCACTTTGGTGAATTTGTGACTAAAGAATCAATCTTTTGTGAATCAAGGCTATTGTGAGATTTTCATTTATTATTTTGAGCATTCATAGTTTCATATCATAGATTTTTATATGCATTCATAGCATTTCTTAGATTAAATTTGCATTCAAACTCAATTTCATACATTATAGCTTAGATTCATATAGTTTATCATTCTTATTGCATAGAAAATACAAAAAGATAGATTAATTTGCATTCATATTTTATTGCTTTCATCATTTTAAATCTTTTGTTTAGATTTTGCATTGTCACTGATCTTGATTTCAATCTGAGAACATCATACTCGCACCTACTAGAAGGTAGTAAATCATCTGGTTAGCATAGTTTCAATTACTTGCAAGATTTCAATTTTTGCTAACCTCTAATATTTTACTAAGTGTTGTATCTACAGCTAGGTACAAAATTCACACACACAATGAGTACTAAGTGTTCCATTTATTCTCATGAGATGGGTTCTTATGAACCACTACTCATGAACCATGGGTCAATGAGTTTGACTTAAAAACTACATAGTTGGATCTTGATGAGCTTAAGGGGCTTTATAATGAATGGTTCATAAGGCACAATACTTGCTAAAGGTTTTGCAAATAGGGTTGCAAGAAAAGTGGGTTAACCTTGGAGGAAACTTCATTGTTAAGCACATTTGAGCTAGAGTAGTCAAAAATCAGGATAACAGGGTACATTGCTATAATTTTGGTCAGCGATGAAGCTATATGAGGTATTATGGCTTGCAAAGTTAACTGGAGGTATTTTGGGATGCATACATGCTTCTGTTAAGAGCGCATAAGTTTTGGTTACTGGATCTGTGAGATACAATGTTCAGAAGGTATGCGAAGATAGTAAAACAATGTAACAGGGTATATGAATAGTTGCAAAAATTAAGGAGAGCATAGTGGATATGGTAACATGCTAAGACAAGTGAATAAAGTATATTGCCGACTCTTTGGTAATATAAGATCGTCGAATCCATAATTATAATTTTCATAAATTATTAATATGTTTTGTATGGTATTTGTGAAGCTGACTTGAAGATTGATTTTGTATAAGTATGGAGTGTTTTTGTGAACGCGAAGTATGGTTGTGATTTGTGATGATGAAGCAAAGTTGTGAATCTGAAAGCAAAGATCAAATGCAAGATCAGTAAAAGGCCAAGCTTTAACTGGAACTATCTAAGCAAGATAAGTGCTTGTATTGTTCCCCTTTTGAGAACTCTTTTGAGACAAGTATTGATTGTAAGAGCAGCGTGCTCACCATCTTTAACCAGGTGGCTTGTATACCTCTAACAGGGTTTTGTATTCCTCTAACAAGGAAATGTACTATGTAACAATCAGCTCCTAACAAGGCTAGCTCTCCTAACATGGATATTATATTTTAGTGCATACTTGTGGGTACCATCCCCGCTGGGGTTTTCCCTTTGGCCAGGGTTTCCTCGAGAACAAACCATGGTGTAATGTGTAATGTGTTATGCTTATATGTTCTTTTCATTTTTACATTACTTTGGATTTTTTGTAATTGTTTAAAGAAGTTGAAATCAAAGTTCTGTAATATTGATTCACCCCCCTCTCAATATTACCTAATCCTAACAATTGGTATCAAAGCTTTTGGCTCTTGGAGAAAAAGCCTAACAGCTTAAGGGAGATCAAAATAGATTCGGGAGACTTGCAAGAGAACTTTGAGGTTGCACTTGAAGACTTGGATAAGATGAAAGCTGAGAATGGTGAACTAAAATTTAAATTAAGAAGAGCAGAAGGTTTCATGAGGAAACTAAAAGAACAACTTGAGATTGCAAAGAGTCAGAGACAAGACCTTATGGAGAAGATCAAAGAAGGTTCAAACAGTGATACATGAGATAAAGTAAAGAAGTTGGAGCAAGAAAAAGAACAAATCAATCTTTTGATGATCAAGGAGATTCAACATGAAAAGGATGAAAGAAACAAAGTTGAAGTGTCACTAAAAGAAGCTAACATGCAAATAGGATAAATGAAGATTGAACTTGACCAATACAAGGATAAATATTAGGAATTGAAAAAATACAATCAGATCATTAAAGGTGAACTTACTCAAGCCAAGTTACACATTGAGAAGTTGCACATGAGCAGTGACAAGATTGATGAACAAAGAACAAGACAAAAGCCTAAAGGAGATATGATTGGAGTTAGATTCAATGAAGTAGAAAGTTAAAAAACCCAAGAAGAAACAAATGAAGCAAAGATTGAAGAGAGACCTACTCCCGAGGAGAGACCTACTCATGAAGAACCCAGACAATAGTTCAAACCCTTCAGAGGTAGATGTTTCAGATGCAACAAATTTGGACACATGAAAAGAGATTGCAGAAGTAAAGGTAACTCTAATCCCTTTAACAGTTACTGTTTTAATTGCTATGAATATGGACACAAGAAAGCAGATTGTAGAAAACCTGATCAGTCCAGGTATAAGCAAGATTATATCAAAGAAGAAACAACAACTAAGATCACATGTCAAAAATGTAATAAATTTGGGCATACAACAAGGTATTGTAAACTACAGACTAATCAAGATAGAAGGAGACCACCTACTTGTCACAAATGTAACAATCTAGGTCACATTGCAAAGTTTTGCAGATATAATGGAGAAGACAATAGAAGAGGACCAAGAAGATCTAATGAACCAAGAGGACCGCCTCCTATGGTTATAAGGAAAAATATTGGTGACAGTGTTAAGAGTCTTAATGAGTAAATGGATGAATTTGGGAAACATTCCAAGAAATCAGAGAGCAAGGAGGATGATCAGATATGGAAGGTGAAAGTTTTAAACAAAGCAGTAGTTTAGGGAGAGACAGTAAATGATATCGTGTCTTCGCATGATGAGTTCTTTGAGGCATCAACCTAAAAGGATACATGACCTTATGGGGAGCATTGGATGCAGTGAACATAAAATATCCAGCCCCTGTATATATGGAGTAAGCTCATGCGAGCTTAGGTATGATGTGTACAAACATCGAGGAGTCTGTGGCTGAGAGCGCAACACTTGGAGATTCATCTTCTATGTTTGCAAGTTTTGTATCAACTGGACGACATGCAAAGTTGAGATACCCATGTTTAATATACACACTCAACTTGTGATGGATAAAAGACTTGAAATACTTCATTTTTACACCATTTGTTGATCAATGACTAAGGAGAGCATAAGTGTGAAAGCAGAGTAGTGATCTAGCAGAGAGATTTCATGTTCGCGTGAAGCAAAGCATCAGATTCAAGTGTTTAAGGTATTTAAACCTTATATTTCACAGAAGTCATGGATGCACCAGTAATTTATGATGTTGTAGACAGACCTAGGTATAAGTTCAAGAGGCATCCATACAAATCTTATGAGGATGATCCGGAGGGAGCGTTTTCACAAACCCTCGTAGTTGTGTTGCACGTAGAAGACATTAGAGCTTACATACACTGCAAATATGAAATCATTGGTGAGGTTAACATCTATAGTGAATTGGAAGGTATGGTAGAAGCAAATGGAACCATGGTAAAAGAGTTTAAGCACCTACAAGATCAATCAATCTTGAAGTTAACCCTACTCATAGAATTCACAGAAGTTGAATGGTTCAAGATCATTATTAGCAAAGTTCATGACCAGTTCTTGTGGATTGGTGATCAACCTATAAAAATATGTACACAATTGATACATGAGATCACAGGCCTTGATAATGACAGTAAATGATATTTATTTGCAAGATGTCAGATTGGTAGCAATGTTGCTAGACTACAAGTTATTTTACAGTAGCAGACCTAATTTGGTATTTGCTGGAGTCATTATGATGACATACAAAATGGTAAAAGAGAACAAGAAGTATAATCTTTGCAAAATTCTAGCTCAACAGTTTATTGAGAATGTAAAATATATAAAGAAGGATAAATCTAAGGCATTTAGGTTTGGTTCATTGCTGGTTCACATGTACATTCATATCATTCACAAGTTTCCTGACATGCATCCTAGAGCATGGAAAGATAATGAACCCACTAGACTTTAGATCTCAGAATACTATAAAAGAAACAAGAAGGATTGGGTAGATGGTGAACTATTTGGCATGATCAAGATACTATAGAGGCAAATAAAAGAGAGGTACATAATACCAGAGAACTTAGTGGAAAAATATGAGGACACTATTTGTTTCATGGTTGAAACTTATTGTGTCTTCTTTGAGGTAGTTGAGCCTAGAACTAAGTGGTGCTATCCTATGGGATATGAGGTAAGTGCTGAAGTACTATCTATGCAAGTGGAGCATGTACTGGCAGCAGAAAAGGATCCTACCCAAGCAAGATGGGGAACATTAAGGGATAAATATGAGAAAGTCAGAGAAGAGAAAGAAAAGGTAACAAGGAAAAGGAAAGTCAACAAGATTGTTGAAGATATCACTACGAAGGTGGGAATCACAAAAGTGTAGTTAATAAATATAAGAAATAAGATGGAGGCATCTTCTAGCATTGCCACCGATGCACCTATTCCTTTAGAGACAGAAAAGACAATATCTCCTATTGTTGATATTCTTGATTTGTTAGCCTCTCAAGAGGAAGAAACACAAGATGTGGTGCTTGTAGTTATTCCCATAAGATCCACAAGGACAAGTAAGCATGACATTCCTAAGGAGAAAGAGACAGAGGTGAAGAGGAAGAAGGAAGAAAAGGCCGCTGAGAATCCACAAACCTTATGGAAACCAGACCTTAAATCACTACAGAAATGAGTAATCAAAGATGGAAATCTATTAACAGTGAATAGATACTATGAAAGGTATAACTCTGAGGACCAAGCAGTCATTCAAGACACTGTTATTGAGCATCTTCTTGTCTTTAAGAAGAATTTTTTGGAGATTGAAGGAAACATTCCCAAAGACCTGTACAATAAACTAGAAATCAGGAAACCGTTAGCACATTCAGAGGATGAGAATATAAGAAATAAGACAAGTGATGATATGTTTCTGGTTGTGTCAATTCAGGAAAGAGAAAGGATCATAAAAGCACTAAAACCCCTACTAAGGACAAAGGCCAGACTAGTCAAGATTATGGCTAGGAAATATGATGAGGTGATTGAGGACATCCAAAAGGCATTAGACCAAGTTCTAATGTATGACATGCCTAAGAAGGTTTCACCTCCTAAGACTTCTAAACCTATATCTTTGGGTTTAGGAGAGAGTTCCAAGGCAGTAGATGAAAGTGCTCAAGTTAGTATGCAACCAGATTTCTTTGTCACTAGTGTGCCTGTTAGCCTTGACACTTCGTAGGATCTAAATGATCAATTTTTGGATAATATGGATAGTGCAATGGAGGTTGAAGATCAAGAGCATATAGAGGAAGGGAAATCAAAAGAGAAATAAGAAGAAAAAGAATAGGAAAAGGAAACACATTAGGAGGAAAAGAAAGAAGAACAGATAAAATCAGAAAAAGTTGCTGAGGTCAGGTTGGACACATCTTTATTGTTGGCAAGTGCAGCCAAACCAGTTAGTTCTGATGTGGACAACATGGATGAAGATGATCTGATGAGAGTATCATTTATGGATTTTTCTAAAGCTAAGGAGAGATTAGTTCAGAAAGGAGATAAAAGAGCTAAGGTAATGGTTAGGGCTATAGAAACAGTGAACAAGCTACTCCCCTCACCGGTTATCTTTAAAGACAAAGATGAAGTTGAGAACCTTGGTACAGTATTGGATAGCTTTTATAGTCATTTTGACTCATTGCTAAAGACAATAGAGGAAAAGACTAAAAAAAAAATTTTGGAGAAGAAGTTGAGTGAAGTTTGTAAGTCCATTTCATGGGACTTAAATATTCTTAAGGCTACTACTCTTAAGGCCAAGAGTTGTGTAGCTTAAGGAAGGAAAATTTACAGCTATTGCATAAACCCTTGCATACATTTAAAGAACATTGAGGAGACCATAGCCAAAGATAGGGCTACCCTTGATAGTCTAATGGACAGTTGTGAATCATCTTCACAAAGTGTGGGAGAAATAGATAAGGAAACAACTAGACTATTGGATAAGATAGGAGTACTGGAAATGGAGAAAGGGAGAGTTGTAGATACATTTGGCTTATTGAGAATCCTATTGACTCCTAAGCTCACAATGTTGGAGACTCATCTTTCGGAGATGATAAAAGTTGAAGGCTCAATGTTTGTATCTACTCTTACTGAGCTTAAGGTGGTAGATACAACATCATATGCACTGAATGGATTAATCCATGTCAGTGAAATGATGATAAATTCATGGGTTGAAGAAGTTAAGACCTTGGAAAAGTCTTTCCAAGATGTCTTAAATCAAGTGAGTAAGCACTAAACCATTTGTGCTTAAATTTTGAAAATTTTGAATGTACCTTTGCCATTGATGTCAAAGGGAGAGGAAGAGAAAGGAAAAATTAGGAAGAGAAAGAAATATGAAGGAGTAATAAGTTAAGAAAAGATGTAGAAAAAGAAACAAAAAAAAGTAGAAAAGAGAAAAAGAAAAAGAGAGTTGTATTGTGACACTTAGTCATTTTTTCTAAGTGTTTCCATCAATGCCAAAGGGAGAGATTGTTTGAATGTAATGTTTTGGAGTACTAGGAATCACTTGAGGGTTGTCATTTATGGAAACACTTATGTTGAAGTGATCGCATGTTGTGGAGATTGCCAATGGAGTCATAGTCATGAAAATGACTAAGTCCAGAATCATGATAACAGGGTATAGTGCTACATTTTTGGTCAGCGATGAATCTATATGAGGTATTATGTCTTGCAAAGTTAACTAGAGGTATTTTGGGATGTATACATGCTTCAGTTAAGAGCGCATAAGTTTTGGTTACCATATCTATGAGATACAATGTTTGGAAGGTATGCGAAGATAGTAAAACATTGTAACAGGGTATATGAACAGTTGCGAAGATTAAGGAGAGCATAGTGGATATGGTAACATGCTAAGACAAGTGAATAAAGTATATTGCTAACTCTTTGGTAATATAAGATCGCTGACTCCATAATTATCATTTGCATAAATTATTAATATGTTTTGTATGGTATTTGTGAAGCTGACTTAAAGGCTGATTTTGTATAAGTATGGAGTGTTTTTGTGAAAGCGAAGTATGGTTATGATTTGTGATGATGAAGCAAGGTTGTAAATCTGAAAGCAAAGATTAGATGCAAGATCAGTAAAAGGCCAAGCTTTAACTGGAACTATCTAAGCAAGATAAGTGCTTGTATTGTTCGCCTTTTGAGAACTCTTTTGAGACAAGTATTGATTGTAAGAGCAGTGTGCTCACCACCTTTAACCAGGTGTCTTGTATACCTCTAACAAGGTCATGTATTCCTCTAACAAGGAAATGCACTATGTAACAATCAGCTTCTAATAGGGCTAGATCTCCTCATAGGGGTATTATATTTTAGTGCATATTTGTGGGTACCATCCCCACCGGGGTTTTCCCTTTGGCCAAGGTTTCCTTGAGAAAAAACCATGGTGTAATGTGTAATGTGTTATGCTTATATGTTCTTTTCATTTCTGTATTACTTTGGATTGTTTGTAATTGTTTAAAGAAGATGAAATCAAAGTTCTGTAATATTGATTCACCCCCCCCTCTCAGTATTACCTAATCCTAACAGGTGCTTCACCTCTATGATCATTACCTAGATGAAATGAGTGCTAAGTGTTACATTAATTCTAATGAGAGATGGATTCTTGTGAATCACTACTCATGAACCATGGGTCAATGAGTTTGACTTAAAAACAAAGGTTGAATCCTGATAGCAATATCACAATTTGACTTGCTATGGAAAATATATGCTACTTATCAATTAATGAGCTTATGGGATTTATAATGAATGGTTTATAAGGCACAACACTTGTTGAAGCTTTTTCAAATAGGGTTGTAAGAAAAGTGGGCTTAACCTTGGAGGAAACTATGTGGTTAAGTATGCTCGAGCTGGAGTACTACTGGGATGGGTGGCCTCCTGGGAAGTCCTAATGCTTCACCTTTGTGAGCATCACCTAGATGTCATGAGTGCTAAGTGTTCCATTCATTCTCATGAGATATGGGTTCTTGTGAACCACTACCAATGAACCATGGGTCAATGAGTTTGATTCAAAAACTACACAGTTGAATGTTGATAGCAATATCACAATTCAACTTGTTGCGGAAAATATCTCCTACTTATCAATTAATAAGCTTAAGGGGCTTTGTAATGAATGGTTCATAAGGAAAAAAACTTATTGAAGGTTTTGAAAATGTGGTTGTAAGCAAAGTGGGCTTAACCTTGGAGGAAACCCTATGGTTAAGCACGCTTGAGCTAGAGTAGTCCTAGGATGGGTGACCTCCTGAGAAGTCTCACTGCTTCACCTTTGTGAGCATCACCCAGATTCAATGAGTGCTACGTGTTTCATTCCCTCTAATGAGAGATGGGTTCTTGTGAACCAAAAATCATGAACCATGGGTCTATGAGTTTGACTCAGAAACTACAAAGTTGAATCATGATAGCAATATCACAATTTTATTATATTCATGTATAATTATAATGATATTAATGATGTCATTATGTATTTTTATATCTATGTCAAATCAATATAGTTTCAAATGATTTAATATATTTATATATATATAAATGAACATTCTTGTTTGGTATAAGGCTCATTCATTAGTCTATGAAATTAAGCTCATTATACATTATCATCCCTAATCATTTTCACTTATTTCCATACATTCAATCCCTATTTTTCATGTATATTCCCATAGTTTCTCATTTTCAATGTCTATTATTGTACCCCAAACACAAACATTCATTTTTCACAACATGATTAATGTTTCCTTATCTTGGCACACCTTAATTTTTTTAAATTAAAAAATTAAAAATTGCCCTAATTCTATTTTCCTTTAGTTCTAGTCACTTATTCACTTGGTATACCTTTCACATTATTTATTAATATTATGTAGTGGTATTTAAAAGTATTGAGATTGAATAAATAATCATGAAATTGTATGGAGTGGAATGAAGAATAATTCTATGAATATTTTGATTTGGAGTACTAAATTTAGGAACATAAATTTGCATTGTCATTCTAACATATTTGTATTTGTATGATTGAAGAACATTGTCTCACATAATTTCTATGATGATGAGATTGATCTAATCTAGGGATTCAAGCTAAGAGAACATAAACCTTGTGTAACAGTTGGTATAGAATGATCTATACCATTCAAGATAATATCTAGGAACTTTAATGAAAGCATGTGAAAGATTAGATATGAAATAATAATTATATTAATGTCAAATGATGCATATATAAAATGAGAATGAAGATTACAAAGGGAACACCTTCATTATATAGATTCATGGTGAGACATAGGATTTCAAACATAAAGTGATAACTTTGTGTACCTTAAGTAAACAAATATGAATAGGACCTATGTGATGTACTAACTAGATAAAACACTCCTTTCACATCAACAACCCCCTTCAGTGCAACTCAAGGAGAATGTAAAAGATGCACTAATGGAAATATGTAGAGATGAGACTCAACTAATAGGCTATGTTAGGTACCCATGTACAAATTTAATCTCTCACAAATAGAGAAAAGAAGAAAACCGGGTGGGACAAAAATTATCCACAAAAGAGAGAAAAAAACAAAACTCTTGCAAAGAAGAATGAAAAGAAAAAATATATCCATGCCAATATATCCTTTATAAAAAATGCATACTTTGTGTGTGGGTGGGTGTGTTGTTAGCTATAAGGATGTATGGTGATAAAGAAGACTCAAATGAATAGGTCATACTTTGTGATGAAAAAATATGATGAGAAGCTTTAGGATCAAGTATCCACCTCTCTAACTTGGAACTTAACTATGTAACAAATGTTTGTACCTTGTATCTCTCTATCTTAGATGATGATGATGATGAAGATAAAACCCTTGACATTGTTGCAAGTAAATTAATTTGCTTCATAGAAAGATACTTCACCTCATCAAGCTATTTTGAATAACATTGATGTTCATCATGCCCTATTTTCTAGCAATATGCATATTTAGGATTTTCCTTAGAATATTCCTCTTGAGATGAAGAAGATTCAAATTATTTTTGTAGCTTTCATATTCTTCTTCTTCTTCTTTAGATTCTCTAATTATTATTTTTATTTAGGTTCACTGCATACCATTTCTTGAGGTATTTGGCTCTAGTTATCTTGAAACAATCTTAACATGTTCAATAATTTGCCAACCAATCTTAGCAAGAAGAATTAAATAGCTTTGATTTTTCTAATCCCTACGCCCCCTTAATTATTTAACCAATCTTAGCAAGAAGAATTAAATAGCTTTGATTTTTCTAATCCCTACGCCCACTTAATTATTTAGCTTGTAAACCTTATCCCATCTAACGAGATAAATTATTGATTTATCTTCAATACCTATCCATAATAATTTTCTATGATTTGTTTTCCATAACTTTCAGCAATAATAGCTGAGATATTAAAGATAGAAAGGTAATACACAAGGATGTTCTGTATATAATCTTTTAAAAGTTGCTCTTTCCTAGCTTAACAATCTGCTTTTCCAACAAACAAGTTTTTTATGAAAGCATTCTATAAGATCATTCTAGAAGTTATTAGTAGGAAACTTGGTAGTTAGAGGAAGCCCTAGATAGGAATCAGGGAGAACAACATAATAACACCCAATGATATTAGTAACTTTTTCTTGTAAAAGAGAAGAAACATTGAAGATGTAGATTTTTATTTTGTGATAGTTGATATGTTGGCTGGAAACATAAGAATAATTTTTTTTTTTTGATAAAAGGCCAAGGCCAAATTTATTGATTATAAATAAAGTTACAAAACAGCCCGTTCAGTGCAGGCACTAGTAGGAAATAACGAAATTAAGAAAACCTCCAGTCTTGCCTGGGACTTATTCAGTCCAGATATCTTTACATAACAAAGTTTTATGCATACACATTTACAATCGATTCTATAATGGTTACAAAAAGCTAATTTTGAGCTATCCAGGCATTCCCGGATTTACAAATAAGGCTCAAATAGAATTGCTCCTAGATCTATTTCTTCTACCAAACTAAAAGTAAAATTACAATAGTTGTTCATTCAGATGAAGTCAGTCTATCTACCATGAAACAAGGTCTTAGCCATCTAAACAGACCCCCCAACAGGAGAGCCATCCAACTCCTATGACCTTCTACAAAGGAGAGTTAGTACTACCAAAGAATTTAAGTAGATTCTAAGCTTGGTTAGCATAGGGCTAGATTTAAACCAGCCAAACTAATATACTAATATCTGATTTCCAAACCCTTGAGAACAACAATTCACTATTTCTACTTATTCTATAATATTTTAAACAAATAATTTCCTTGAGAAGAAATCTAAGAGTGGAAAACCATAGAAAGTTCTAAACATAGAAAACTAACAACCAACCATCTTGCAATTTTAAAAGGTAAATTAATAAAGAGCCCGTCTTTCCTAAAATGTGAATTTTGTATATACATACATACATACATACATACATACATACATACATACATACATACATACATATATATATATATATATAT
>BSBK01008110.1:0-7500 GCA_027943335.1 Chamaecyparis obtusa
CATTTTTATTCAAAGCTATTAGATTTCTTTGATGATAGACCACAAAGTGTGATCCGAAAGGTTAATGGTAAACAAACTTACACAATTGAAACTAGAAACTATAATGCATTATTTTTTATTTACAAATCTTTATCACATTAAACTAAGACATTAGATAAAATTACATTGTTAAGTACACAAAGCATAATTCTCGTTACTTCTATTCAATACATCCAATTTTAAATGTAATCATCCTATTAGATATTGAAGATTTCTTCATATAAAAAAAAAAAAATTGACTATTATATTTCAACCCCTAAATGTGTGTCCACAACCATACATTTTACAAATATATTATTTTATATGTCAATTTATATTGTTTAAAGTGATAATTCTTGTACAAAATAATAATTATTTAGAAAACGCAAGATCTGATTGTTTATAATTGCCCACCTTAAAAAGGAAAAGCTCTAGCAACACTCATCTAATTGGAAAAATATAAATGATATATATTCAAAACTTTTTGAAAAGCCGGGTGAATCCATCTTTTAATACATGATTATTATCAATTGTATACAAACATACCCGATCGCATGAAAGAAATGTGCGATCTCGCAAGACAGGGAATATACACTCAAAACAAACGAATACATTTTATTGATTTCCCCACATCATCCTGGAAGATCCCTTTGTTGTCTACAATAAAGCATGAAAATGATGCGCCTACATAGAATAATTCCTGCTGTTGGGAATAGACCTTCAAATCTGCATGGAGTCGATCACTGATAGTAGATGGGTAGATATGGAAAGTGAAAGAAATGAAGTTTGACCAATCTGGGAATGCCATCCATTGGCTCTCTCAAATCCATTTCTACCCAAATGATAATCTTGAATTATTTGCACTATCTCTTGTTTGGTGTTCATGACAAAGGGTCCATGCTGTACCACTGGTTCATTTAATGGCTGTCCTCCAATTAATACAAATCTGCAGGGCTTGTCATCAACATTGTTATTCCACACACTCAACCCATCTCCACTGCTCAATAGAAGAGTGTGATGAGCACCCACTGGTGGTGAATTGGGAGCACCAAATCTGGCCTCACCTTCCAACACATACACAAATGCATTCCAACTCTCTGGAATTGCCTGATGAAGCACAGAATGCGTCTCCATTATGAAATCCAAATACAATGTGGGAGTCCTCGTATAGACAGGAGATTTGATGCCCAAAGCTTCTCCTGCTATAACAGTTGCCTTCGCTCCATCTTTCTCAACTTTGGGTATGTCTTTCCCTTGAAGTTCTTGATATTTAGGCTCAATCCTGACAACCATAAAGACAATACAATTATAAACATGAAAGTATTCTTTTTTAAGGAAAAGGTTAATTGATATTGTATAAATTTTGAGTTGAGAAAGCACTCACATCTTGTCTTTGGCAGCGAGATTAACCCACAACTGCAAACCATGTTGTACTCCTACTCCAGCGGCATTTCAGTGTGGACTATACCCCGGCCTGAAGTCATCCACTACACAGTACATTGCAATAAAAGCCCTCAGTAAATGACTATCACAGAGATTCAAGTACCATAACTATTGCGGTTAGTTAAGAGATTTCAAAACCTGCAGATCGCCAGCCTTGATGGTGCCCTTATGTCCGACAAAGTCCTCATGGGTGAAGGCTCCCTGCGTTTCAAAAGAAAAAGAACATATTCTCTTAGAAAACTTCTAGACATCCACAACAGATCTGAGCAGCAAGTTTGGATTGCTATAAAAAAGTATGGTTTCCATAATATATGATATTCAACACAATTTAGTTTCTGGATATGGTTATATCAAATTTATTTTAAATTAATCATCCACATGAAAGAGAGCTAATCATCAATTAATTTCAAATCCCCCTTTCATCTGTTTCCACCTTAACTGTATTTTACAGTGAGATTACTACACATCCATAGTACACACTCAACCCCTGCAGTTGTGGTGTTCTGAAAAGGGGAAAAGAAAGGGACAAAAAGATGGTACCTCTAGCATGTATGTCACAGTCTCGAAACCTGCCCAAAACATATTATCAAATTATTAGTCCGAACAGAGCAAAGAAACAAAATTGGAAGGTGAAAAGATCCAAACATATAAATAAGTATACCTCTGTGAGGATGGTCTGGAAAGCCAGCAGGAGCACTCACTGCAATACCCACACAGTTTATTTGTTAGATGAAATACAAACATACTTGTTACCAATGCTTTTGAGCAGAGACCAACTAACCTGAGAGTTCATCGAGCAACAAAAATGGATCCAAAAACTTCAATTCTGGCCTGTTCACAACAAAGACAATATAAATATGGATAGACAAAAGGATAAATGAATGAAAGATTCCATTGACGTCTGTTAGATCAAGCAATCTAAAAGACTGAAAAGTATAATCCTAAATTATCTTCCAAAGAATATAGAAATATAAGCATATTGGGTACCTGCCAATACTGCGCCTGACGATGGCTCCATCTCCTTCATATTGTTCTCTACCCAAAACCTTCTTTGCCACAATGCGAGGTCTCACAAACGGAGTCATGTTACTCATCTTTTCCCGAAATTCCAAACTTTTTCCTTACAAATAATGAGATATTTTTATACTTGAATGGGGAGTAAGGAGAGGTGAGCTCAATTTATAGGGATCACAACTTTCCCCGGCGTATGAGTATGCAATTGCATGGCGGTGCCATCGCAGCTGCTGACGGTCTAGTGATGCCATGGTGACGTCATGAGCTATGATGAGGTCAAATGTACGTATTTCTCTGGTGGAGATGTGTGAAGAAAAGCGAGTATAGAATATGAGAGAGAAGATTCGTAGCAGCAGCTCCTTTCACGTTAAAATTGTCTCTGATTGACGTATTCTCTACTGTCTTTTGACTTGACTTCCTTGGGTGAGATTGAATTGGCGTTTGCCTTGGAAGAATTGACGGCTAACCCTGAAAAAACTTGGTCAGCTTGTCCAGATATCATCATTAACTTTACTTATTCATCTTCTTAAATGAAACTGAATATCGTTACTAAAAGATGAATTATATTTACATAAAGTAATTTCTAGTTTAGATTGTGTGTACTTTTAACATCAATGTTTTTGATTATATTCAATGATCCATCATCAAGACGTATGAAAGCAAGAAATGCACAAAAGAAAGATTATCTCTTTTGTGTAGCTCTTGCTTTCATACATTCTGATGATCTGAAATGTTGATGTTAAAAATATACAAACGATCTAAGCTAGAAGCTACTTTATGTAAATTTTAATAGATTGTGGAAATCTGATAACACAGACAAATACATTTTTAAGTTTCAAAGTACTGTAGACAACATAAATGTTAAATAGTAAAAAAAAGAACTTTTCCATATGTATTATGTAGGAAGGGGTTCCATATGTATTATGTAGGAATGGGTCATAAAGTTAATCAGTTACCTAGACATTCTTTGAACCAGTTAGTAAATAGATTTCTCTCTTTCTTGTATCTCTAGATCTTGGACATCCATAATAGGATGTTGAACAATTTTCCTTGCAACAATTCTTGAAGGCACAAACCCCAAACTCTCTACAATGTCCAACATCATTTGTATTATAAAAATATGGTCTATAATATCATGGATTGCTCTTTTGTATCTAACATTATAGGCTTTCCTCTTTATTTGTCTACCAATAATTGTGTGTCATTTATCTCTCTTTTTGTTATTTTTTATGTTATTGGAGAAATATGTTGGTGTAATACATTTATGTTGCATGATGAATTGAGGTTGATGTGCAGCCTGTAAGGTACCAGTGAGGGGTGTGATATTGGTAAATGTGTTTGGATTTATGGCATTTACATATGTTGTGATCGAAGAGACCCGTGGAGCCTAGAAAATGCATTGAAAATTGATGCCAAAATTGGAGAAAGCAGTGTAATATTGTGTGCTATTAGGAATCGATAAAATAGTGGATGAATGTATGGAAAAAAGCATACAAAGATGCGTTCATTTTGTATATATGGGTTTTTTCCATTAGATGGAACTAGGCTAGTTTATTTCTAGCATTTCAATTTTCTTTGTTGAATGAAAATTTGATCACTAGAAGATTAATTACATTGATAGAAAATGTGTTCCAGAGACTATTGTTCCTATCATTACAATCGAGAAAAGGCATTGCAATATTACAAGGTAACAAAGGTGCATGAAATGAGGATTAAATCTTATCAATAAAAGATAGCTAGTGATTTATATCGATTTGCAGATTGAAAGGGCTCTTCATGTCTACTGATAGATAAACGAAGAAAAGTGCTAAAAAATGAAGGAAGGAAAACAAGGTATATTTAGTTTTATTCCCCTTTAATTTGATTTTATTATTACAAACCTTGTTGCGTGCAAAAAGGCACATTCAATGGTGTTGGGAATGTGAAGCTCAACGGTCACATGACCTTTCGCATTCCCTTCTTTTTTGTCTTCTAGCTGAACATGATTGTATATATACATGTGCATAGTCATGTAATGGGTATTGGTGAATGATAAAGGAATTCCTTGTTGAAAGTAGATGTAGCCATTATTGGTGAACCACTATAAATATTTGTGTCTTGTGTCCTTGATTATTGTGTGTTTTATTTATGTTTTAGTTTAGTTGTTTCTATCATGTTTCTCTGCTTGTTTTAAATCAACAATTGGTATCAAAGCCAGTTTGGCTTGAGCAGAGATAGAGGAAGAAGATGATGAGGCTGATTTTTTTATTGACAAATTTCTTAAAAATTTGGACTCAACTGAAGAGGAGGATGTTGAAGCAAGTGAGTATGAAGTTGAGGTAGTTGTGAGGTTGAAGGAAGAGAACTTCCTACTCACAGACCAACTGGTTTGTATGGACCAAAATTTGGAGGTTTTGTGTCGTATAATGAATGTTGAAAAGGATAACTTTGAGAAAGAGTGGGAGTTATTTGAGTAGGCTCTATTTGACGAAGAGGAAAATGACGGGAAGGGCCATCAGATCTTGACAGAGAACTCTTTCCTCACAAAAATATATGTCTGGTTGATAGAAAATTTTCCCCTAGGTGGAAAGAAACCACAAGAGGATTCGAGGTGCCTGGCAACTAAATATTTTAGGAGCCCAGGGATTACAGAGGTCAAGGAGGCCGGAGAGAGCCCTTGGCTCAAGGCTACACATGATCCAGAACCCTTTGGCAAGTCTGAGAATGAGGTTTTTGATGATTTATTACTGCAAATTGCAAAAGTAGAAGCAGAGTGGAATGCATTAACTGGAGGCTCCTCTCCCATGCTTTCAAAGCTTGGATTTGGGTGTCACAGTGGTGGTTCAAGGTTACTGCAAATAGAATGTTCCATTCCTCGAAGCAGTGATTAAAGTGTATGGGAGAAAGCGTCTGCTTGAGAATTACCAGTAGAGGAAAAATTAAAGCCAATGATTGAGGGGCAGAGAATGTCTCCCTCTATGATTGTTGAAGTGGGTGGTGAGTAGGGAGATGCTCCCAATCATACGATAGACATTTCTTACTCATGGCAATATAGAAATGGCCCACAATATGTAGGGAAGTTTGGCTATAACCCATAGTTTTTGGGGTAGTATGGTAATTATCCAGAGCCATTTAACAGTGGCCCAGATGTAGTTAGTTTGTCCAACATTGTTCCTTGGATTGCAATGGTGGGAGCTTCCACCATGGATCAAAACTTTCTAGGAGATATTGTGCTCGGGGAAAAGGTCCCATTGATATACCAGAGCCCAAACACAAGTTCCACTAGTGAGAGCCCAATGAATATGTGTTTCACTGAGACTCTAGATCTGAAGACTGTGGCGAATAAGATCGTGGTCTATGATAGAGATATCGCAACCCAGGTAGAAAAAGGATCACTAGTAAAAGCCGCAGGTGGAGTGGGAATGATCCAGGCAACCAACAAGATAGAATGGGGTGCTTCTAAAAGGTTTAAATTGAGTGGAACTCCCTTAGAGAGGAGAACCATGGGATTTGATTTTCATTATAGAGACTTTGGTTTGGATTCTGACTATTGTTTATGGAAGCGTAGGTCACTTGGGCAAGGCGATGAAGAACATGAGCATCACCATCGGCAAAAAAAGCTCCTGCCCAATGGTAGTTGTGTTACTTATGATTTTGTAACTGACATGTTGATGGAAGGATATAGAGACACTGTTACTCCTCAGCATGCAACCAGAGCTGAGGCATAGCATGTTAAAGAGGTAGGTATGTGATCTATAATGGCTATTGCCCACGTAAATGATGGTGCTAGCATGGCAGAGGTTACTAATTGTAAAGTTCCAAGTGTGGACTGCAAAAGCATATATGCTTGTAATCATTTAGTGAAGCCATTACATACACTCTACAATGATTTGGTGTGCTTGGTGAAGGTGTTATCTTATGTGAAGCAGCTCCACAAGGCCTTAGTGATGGAGATCACTTTGATAGACCCTAGGTAATACTTTGGGATTTGTGTTCTTCTCCGTAATGAAATAAATCCTTTGGTGTCTAAGGATTGTGATCCATCTTTTTATACTTTGTTAAGAGGGAGCCGAGGAGCAGGATTACGTGATGGAGGAATGTTTTTTGCACATGTTCAAAGTTTTGTTCCTGATTATAGATTAATCGATGGGAATGTTGTGGGTAAATTATTAGGAGATGAGTTTTTTGACTTAGGTCTTTTTTGGCAAAGACTAATTCGTACTGTCCGTGAACAAAGTCTCAGGATTTTCAAGTCTTTGACGAGCATGGTTATAATGTAAATTTAGAAGTGGAAACATAGGGATTCAAAGTGCATAGATGTGCCAGTTGGACTTCAAGGGGGAGATTGTTGGGAATGTGAAGCCCAACATTCACATGACCTTTCACATTCCCTTATTTTTCATCTTCTAGTTGAACATGATTGTATATATACATGGCATAGTCATGTAATAGGTATTGGAGAATGATAAAGGAATTCCTTGTTGAAAGTGGATGTAGCCATTGTTGGTGAGCCACTATAAATATTTGTGTCTTGCATCCTTGATTATTGTGTGTTTTATTTATGTTTTAGTTTAGTTATTTTTATCATGTTTCTTTGCTCATTTTGAATCAACAAATGGAAGAAACAAGCCATGACAAAATTTTGTTCACGTGGTAATGAGAAACGGCTTCATATATTGAGATGTTGATATTAATGATTTGAAGATCCAAAATTTTTTATTAAAATTGATAAATTATGGTTTATTTTGAGATCCTATTATATGCATATGAATACATGGATGTAGTAGTTATTGTGGTGATTACAAAAATCCTAGACAACACATACAATTATCTTCAATACCATTTCAAGATGGTTTACTCAATAAATGGGATGAAGAAATGGCACTTTATTTTTTTTAATGTTTGTAGCATTAAGGCTGCTTGTAATCTTCAAGATGAATTAGAAAAAAAAATCCAAATAGTTAAAGCTATGGTTGGATCAAAGGAGTATGTCATATTTGATTTAACATTTGTTAAAATCTTGTGCATAAAGAAATTGAAGACATG